>CAUEEP010000459.1:0-46813 GCA_958450365.1 Mesorhabditis belari | reverse complement strand
AATTGAAAGCTCTTCTTTTGTGTTTTTTTGAAATAAATCATTTGTTACATAAGCGCGTCATTATTAAGTTGCCAACCTAATATTAGGTTGGCGACATTGAAATTTCGTTTGCGTTTCTCTTTATGGATTTTAACATTGTGGATACTATTACCACCGCAATCTCTTCTGTTTTAAAGATATAATTATTGTGCTCTATTACGCGTCTTTTCTTTATTTCCAGTTGAAGAATTTTAATAAAAAAATCTTATAGATGCTAGACGACCTCAAATATCGACTTCGCATTTGTTGCTGTAGGATTTTCAACAGGAAAAAACAGCAACTGTATCGCATGAATCACTTTGTAAAGTATTTGAGAAAGATTTTATCACTGTTCATCAATGTCAAAACTGGTTCAAAAGATTTCGAAAGGGTGACGGAAGTCTGGAAGATCTGGGACGAGGACAAACAATGATTTGAAGCAGATAATCGAAAGTGATCCGATAAAGGCTACACGTGAACTTGCGGAATATTTTAATCGTGATCATAAAACAATCGAAAACCATTTACATGAATTGAGCAAGATCAATAAAGCTGGAAAATGAATTCCACATTCACTAAGCGATGCAAGCAAAGCCATCAGAGTTCTTTGTTCAGGAAATTTGCTTCGAGTTTCCAAGGATAGTGAATTTTGGGATGCAATTTTAACTTCTAAGAAATGGATTCATTATGACAATATTACAAGAATAAGACAATGGCTCGACCCGGATGAAATTTCAAAGCCAATACCTAGACCAGATTTTCACGGAAAAAAGTTATGCTGTCGGTTTGGTGGAATACCCGAGGCTTGGTTCATTTCGAAGTGTTAATTTTGAAGTGATTGTTGATGCAAATCTTTACGTTCAACAACTAGATCGCGTGGACGCGGTTCTTCGCTCAAAAGGAATTGATCCGACAACGGTGCGATTGTTACAAGACAATGCCCGTCCTCACATTGCCAAAATTACGCAAGAGAAGATTGAGCAATTGGGCTGGGAACTTCTAGTTCATTCGCCTTATAGTCCAGATATTGCCAGATATGTCATTCTGACTACCATTTCTTTATTCGGCATTCACTCGAAAGCCACAAGTTCCAGAACATTGACGACATCAAAAATGGGTCTCTGCTTTCTTTCAATCAAAACCAGTACAATTCTTTCAAGAGAGTATCCATAATTTGCGTCAAAGATAGAAAAATGTTATTGATAGCTGTGGCGAATATATTGTTGATTAATGTTGTTTGTTTCTAGTTTATTTTTACGAATAAATTTTGTTGTTGCTCAAAAACGAAATTTCAATGTCGCCAACCTAATACAAATTAAGAAGTAAAAAGTCAATGAGTAGAAAATCATTTGCCTGTTGTAAATGAGTAGAAAATCATCAGCAAACTCCTTAAAAGTAATCAAGTTGTGTTGTGTTATTTCTACAAGCTACAAGAGTCGAAAATGAAACTCTTGTTGTTAACCTAAAGATCAAAAATTAGTCTTAAAAGACGTGTTTCTTTTGTGGCCGATTCGCGGTCAAAACTCGAATATGTGCCTAAGAAGCAGGAGCTTTTTTTGCTGAATTAAAATCTCTACTAAATGTTCCAGCTTGAATAGCAGCTTCAGCAGCTTCAGAAGCTTCACCAGTTTTTGACACCGGCGCTCAGTGTGGACCAAATGTTACAAAGCAAACGCACAAACAAACAGGCAACAAGCTGGAACAGATTTACTTAATTAGCAAAAAGTGGGCTGCTAAATACCGACAAAAGGAAAATAACTTTGGATAAAGCGATTTGCATGCAGTGCCATTAGAGGCGTAGTACCATTAGAGAGCGCCTCTAAGCTCTCTAATGCTGGAACATTTAGTAGAGATTTTAATTCAGCAAAAAAGCTCCTGCTTCTTAGGCACATATTAGAGTAAATACGGCATTCAGAGAATCGTTTCGTTTAGGTTTACTTTCGCTGGAGCAGCTCTTCAAGCCTGCACTCAACTCAGTACCCATCTAAAAACTCAACTTTACGCATCTAGCCGGTCGATTTTGTTGTTTCTGGATCAAAACCAGTATTTTTACACATTTGAATTCTCTTGAATGAAAATATTTATACGGCAAAGGAAAATTCGGGTTTTGACTATTGGAAAATTTGAAAGAAAGTTCTACGTTAGCAAAAAATTAAACAATCGAGTCAAAATGAATCTAGTCAAAATAAAGTTCAAAACAGAAACTGAAAAACGAAATTTGTTATTTATTGTGGCTGTCAAGCATTTTATTTTGACTGTCGAAAAAAAATAGATTTGTTATCGTTGATTTGATCCTAAAAATTTCCCCCTCCACTTTTCATCGGATCTAAACAATTGTGGTGAAAGGAAATGACAAAAATCTCCTCAAAAACAGGATTTTTCTTGCACGACTTTGTTGATATTTTCTGGAAATTTGGTAGCACTTGCAGATATTGTGATTGTTATTTTTAACAGAGAAACAATCCAGAAAATGAATCTTAATGTTAATGAAGTAAACTTTTGCTTGACTAGGGCACTTTTGAACTTATAGAACTTATGCCAGATACAGTGGTCCACAAAAGTAAAGCCCCATTGCCATTCAAAAGTATTTTTTGCAAAATTCCTTCTGAAAACATATGTTTAAAGTCTATATTTTTCTTTTAAAATACGAGCACGACTTCCGGGCTGGTTTGCCGGAAAATCGAGTCAAATTGATCAATTCGCCTCTCTACTCACCGGATATTAATGTTATCGAGCATCCCCTTTTTAGTATTTTGTCACCTGACTGTTTTTCTTTAGAAGCGATGTCACGAACTTCAGTAGGTCCATTAGTTCACGTCAACTCAACGATGAATGCTGTGGCTTACAAGAACATTATGGAGACCCAAATGCTGCCTTTTGCCACACAGACGATGCCTCCTGGATGGATGCTCTACCAGGACAACGACCCGAAACACAAGTCAAGGCTCATGATGGGAACGGTGGTGACTCTTCAAAATGGTACACGAGCACGACTTCCGGGCTGATTTGCCGGAAAATCGAGTCAAATTGATCAATTCGCCTCTCTACTCACCGGATATCAATGTTATCGAGCATCTCTGGTCATTTGTGGAGTCGCGACTCAAGGGAAAGAAATTCGATTCGAAGGCTGCCTTATGGGTTCACATTCAACTTCTCTGGGCCACCATCCCCCAAAGTCTTTTGGAGAATCTCGTGGATTCCATGCCGGATCGACTCAATGAAGTAATAAAAGCAAAAGGAGGACCAACCAAGTATTGCTTTTAAAAAATGGTGTTAATTCTTTGCAAATGGGGCATTACTTTTGTGGAGCTAATTTTTAAGTAACATATTGGTTTTATTTTATACTTTAATTTGTATGTAATGTATACAAATAAATCTTATATTCTTGAAAAGTAGAGTCTTATGGGTAAGCAAAATACCCTACACTTTTTCGGAATATCGTTATTTTGCAAGATTTTCGTACGAAAGAAACTTTTGGATGGCAATGGGACAATACTTTTGTGGACCACTATATGTCAAAATGTGCTTATGTTTTTTTTTTAGTTTTTGCAAAAACTTTTTTGTTTTGAATAATATTTGTATTGTTTCAGCTCGACAAAGATGGATGACCAAAAATTTAAAACCAGGGCTGCCATATTCTTTGAATTCAAGTTAATCAAGAAAGCTACGGAATGCCATCAGAACATTTGTACTGTTTTTGGAGAAGCTGCTCTTATTTACACATTAAGCACATTTTGACATACCCTACTCTTTTTCTGAAATGTCAATTTTGAAAGATTTCCTTACAAAGCATACTGTTGGACGGCAATGGGGCATTACTTTTGTGGACCACTGTATCTATGCGATAACTTTTTTCATAATTCATCTTTCTACTCATTTTTGATTGTTGTTAAGACGTAAATTTACCAAGCAATAGACAGGCCAGAAGAGAACAAAAAAAGAAACCTTATTAAGAAAACTAGTTAGGTTCAGTTCCAGATCAATCTTGTTGGATCTTTTTTGAGCCCACGGTCATTCAATTTGATTGGAATTTTGTAGCAAATTAGCTGTTTATAAGTTATAAACCAAAAATTAGAAATAAAATCCCGTTTGTGTGGTGATTTTTGTCATTTCCTTTCACCACAATCGTCTAGATTCGATGAAAAGTGGAGGGGAAATTTTTACGATCAAATCAACGATACCAAATCTATTTTTTGACAGCTATTATCCTAATAAACAATAAAATGTTTAAAAAGATAGTGAACTCATTTTTGTTTTGTTTTGAACTTTATTTTAACTACCTTAAATACTGCAATAGTCCCCCACCACCATAATGACGGTGTGGAGTGTTGCGTAGTCTAGCTTTGAACGAGTTTTTCTCGACACTGGTTTATGCTACAATGTGCGCTTTGGTATCAAAAAATAGCTCTGAATTTTAGCTATTCTTTGATACCAAAGACGCATTTTTTGAAAGTACGGGCGCTTTGAAAAAAAAAACTTTTGCGACTACGCGACTGTACGAGGGGGGTGGGGTACTATTACAGTATTTACGGTAGGTTGTTTCATTTTTAGCGTTTTGTCGTTTTTGTGGAGAAAGCATATTCTAGAAACTAGATGTACTAAGTTGATGCAAAAGAAATTTCAGTTTTTTCGATCAACTACAACTTTTCTAATCATAAGATTTATTCATTGTTTTAACAATCCTGACAAGTTTTTGACGAGTTCAAGCCATCTTTAGCATCGAGCAATCAATCCTTGGTCCCTTTACCGGCCGGTTTCTTGCATCCAACGAGTGCTTGGTAATCACTTTCCACATTGTTCCACTTTCCGTTCCATGGTCTCATCTGAAGGAAATTTTAAACAGAAATTTGCTTTAAATGACGTTTTATAATTCGAAACACCCACATGAACCCATTTCTCGGTGCTCCCGCTCGATGGTTCTCCCTCATCCCAATTCACGTAATCCAAAGCACTTCCATCACTCCAAACCCATCCATGAGCCTCGAGCTTAATCATAAAATCAAAATTTCACTTTTGTTATAACAAATTTTTGAATGCTTTGTTAAAACCTTCTAGCAAACCTTCAATCCAATCCAGCAGTCACGATTCATTTCACGAACCAATCCTTAAAAACTCTTTTATTCTCTTGCAAAGAAACTTTTCAACCTTGGAAAAAGCGTTGCTCTTCTTTGCTGTGTATTGAGACGAGATCAGCCTCTTCAGCCAAATCTCTGCAAACACGTTCAGCTGTTTCGTATGTGACCTTCAGGCCGATTATCTGAAAGTTTAATTATTAGGTTCTAAGTTAGGATTCATTTATTTCGACCTTGATTAACGGAAGAAGGTTTAGAAATGATTTAGGAACATAAACGCTTTGTTCATAAATGTTTTTTGTTGTTGCTAGAACATTTGCTCACAATTTTGCGGACTCCTTATGCAAAAATAGTTCAATAGCGGAATGGAATTCAATTCAATTCCACAAAATAGTAGAATTCAATTCAAATTTTCTAATCATTTTCTCAAAAAAAGCGAAAGGAATATACCGGGAGCGAACTCGAACCCGGGCAAAAGAAACCCCAAACTGTTCTGGAGACGAGCACACTATCCACTGCGTCACCAGCTCTCCTTCCAAGGCAGGGAGAAAAAGCTTATAAAAACTCTAAAAATCGGCCTAAACTTTGATCTCAGATATCTCGCGTTACAGAGCTCCTTTGGAAAAAGTAAAAACATATTCAGAATTAGCATATTCGATTCTATAAAGTATATCCCCTGGCTCTCGTATTAAAAGGCCACCTTGATCTGGTGCCTAGTTAGATTCGTTGGATTGCTAGTTAGATTGCCTAGTCTGTGTACAATAACTCCTGGCAGATTGTCATTTAGCAAAAATGGGATATAGATTCGGAATCAGCATCAAATTCTGCCTTGAATGGTATGGGTAGCATAGCATTTGCCCGGTTCAGTTGACTTTCCCTTCTTAGTTTAAAGCCTAATAGAAATTTTCCGCTTTTATGGAACTTATTCGGAGGAACTTCTAGAAAGTCAGCTAGTAATTTATAGTGTCTCCAATTTACCCCAACGAGCGATGCTCGATAGCAGAAATTTTTATAGTGTCTCCATCCAGGTCCACACTTGAAGAGGCTCAACAGAGAACTTCCATCAGGCTAAACAACTGGGATTCGGGTTCTACTGGTCTCATCGATAGTTTCTACCTGTCTCATCTCATTCGGGTTCAACACCTTGCTTGTTACTTTCGGTTCGGCAGCTCCAATGAAGACATGACGTCCCTTGTTGTCAGTCGGCAAAAATTCACCAGGGGAATCAACGGGCAATCCATTGGCGTAGGTTGGCACCGGTTCATTGTCTGGTCGAACGTGTCTTCCGCTTGCATCAGTAGGCAGTAGTGTTCCATCAGGTCCGACGATAATTGTGACTGGTGTTGAGGAGGCCGCGAAAGCATAATATGCGCCTCCAAATATGGCCAGCACGATGAGCAGCACAATTGGAATCAAAATTGAAAAGCAGCAGAGGTTTTGGACTAAACTGGCTTCTAAACTTTTACCAACGTTAGCATTTCTTAGCTGCACTGCTTCTAACAGCCCCATAAATGATGTGATCGGTGGTGGCGAAAGTTCAGAATGATTTGTGCTGCGATTTGTTCGAGCTTCTGCTATTTCAAATTGAGCCACAGCGGCATTTTCTTCCATTTGTTCTTCTTCGGTTTTGTGTTCCATCGTTGCTATTTTGCTTTCTTTGATTGATATTGCGTTGACTTCCGAGTAATTGATCGTCACATCTGGTAATGAGAGGTCAAAAGAAGGTGTCCCGCTAATTCGTTGTCGTTCATCGGTTTCATCAAAACCAACTGGTCGAATCAAGACTTGTGACTCGACGATCGTTGGCTGGATATCCTGATGTTCAAGCTAGAAAGTTCGATGAACGCGGCTTTATGAGTAACTAACCCGGGGAAGAGCTGCTAATTGTTGACAGACTTCGTGGGCTTTGAGTCTCGATCGTCGGTGAAAATTCGTGCACCTAAAAAGATTGATCCATCATTGCATTAACTTACAGTGCGTTTCAAATTCTTAAACGCACCCGCCTTTGCTGTTGTTATTTAAAATTTTTCGTTTTGTTGTGCATATTTTTTTATTAAATTTATAATTTTTGTTAATTTCCAGGTAAATGGCACACGGAAAGCTGCTCACGGATTATGATAAAGGCCAGATTGATGCCCGTTTGAGGATTGGCGACTCAATAAGGAAAATCGCAAAAAAATTTGGGCCGATCCGACTCTGCCGTGCGAAATTATAGAAAGTCCGAGTTCGTTTCTGCACCAAAGAAGAAGCCAGGACCAAAACCAAAGCTTACACCGCGAGCTAGACGCCATATTGTGAACAAAATCCACGGAAAAACGATCAATGAAGTGAAAACGGAACTGAAAATTGACGCTTCGAAGTCGACAATTTGGCGAGCCGTCACGGAAAATCCACATATCGATCGACAATTATTGAACATGCAACCGGCCGTGAAGCTTTTGCACAAGAAAGCCCGATTGGAGTTCACCAAGGCTCATATGAATCAGGATTGGTCTATGGTTAGAAAGCCGCTTATGTTTTATTAGGTTGGCGACATTGAAATTTCGTTTTTGAGCAACAACAAAATTTATTCGTAAAAATCAACCAGAAACAATTAATCAACAATAGATTTCCCACAGCTACCGATAACATTTTTGTTATCTTTGACGCAAATTATGGATACTCTCTTGAAAGAATTGTGCTGGTTTTGATTGAAAGAAAGCAGAGACCTTTTTTGATCTCGTCAATGTTCTGGAACTTGTGTCTTTCGAGTGGGTGGCGAATACTTCGAAAGAAATGGTAGTCAGACGGGGCAATATCTGGACTATGAGGCGGATGAACTAGAAGTTCCCAGCCCAATTTCTCTTGCGTAATTTTGGCCACGTGAGGACAGGCATTTTCTTGTAACAATCGCGCCGTTGTCGGATAAATTCCTTTTGAGCGAAGAACTGCGTCCGCGTGTCCTAGTTGTTGAACGTAAAGATTTGCATCAACAGTCGGATCAGAAATTAACACTTCGAAATGAGCCAGGCCTCGGGTATTCCACCAAACCGACAGCATAACTTCCTTTCCGTGAAAATCGGGTTTAAGTATTGGCTTTGGAATTTCACCCGGGTCGACCCATTGTCTTATCCTTGTAATATTGTCATAATGAATCCATTTCTTATCAGAAGTTAAAATTGCATCCCAAAATTCACTAGTCCACTATTCTTGGAAATTCTAAGCAAATTTCCTGAACAAAGAACTCTGATGATTTTGCTTGCATCGCTTAGTGAATGTGGGATCCATTTTCCAGCTTTATTGAGCTTGCCCAATTCGTGCAAATGGTTTTCGGTTGCTTTATGATCACAATTAAAATATTCCGCAAGTTCACATGTAGTTTTTTTCGGATCACTTTCGATTATCTGCTTCAAATCGTTGTTTGTCTTCGTCCCAGGTCTTCCAGACTTCCGTCACCCTTTCGAAATCTTTTGAACCAGTTTTGACATTGATGAACAGTGTTAACATCTTTCTCAAATACGTTACAAAGTGATTCATGCGATTCAGTTGCTGTTTTTTCATGTTTGAAATCGTACAGCAACAAATGCGAAGTCGATATTTTGAGGTCGTCTAGCATCTATAAGATTTTTTAATTAAAATTCATCAACTGGAAATCAAGAAAAAACGCGTAATAAAACACAATAATTATATCTTTAAAACAGAAGAGATTGCGATGGTAATAGTATCTCCAGTGTTAAAATCCATAAAGAGAAAGGCAAACGAAATTTCAATGTCGCCAACCTAATATTATTTGTTTTGCGTTTAGGTGATCTTTTCCGATGAGAAGAAATGGAATTGGGATGGTCCCAATGGCGTTGACTACTATTGGAGGGATCTTCGACGTGATCCGATGGTGTTTGGAACTCTAAACTTTGACGGTGGTTCTGTGATGGTTTGGACCGCCTTTTGTGCTGATGGAACGGTCGCTCTGAAGATGGTTTCGAATCGGATGACCAGATAGATATCTTGGACAATTGCTGTTTTTGCTCCTAAATCCAACCGTTTCGGATTTGTTTCAATACGACAACGCGTCAATTCATCGAGCCGGAGACACCCGAGACTGGCTGAACAGCAACAACATTGCAACTTTGGACTGGCCCGCTCAGTCTCCTGACCTCAATCCGATAGAAAATTTATGGGGAATACTTGTCCGAGCTGTCTACAAGAATCATCGTCAGTTTCAAGACGTTTCTACACTTAAAGTAGCAATTTTTTCGGCCTGGCGCAATCGCGACGTCTCTGCTCTTCAAAACCTCATCAATTCAATGCCAGACCGCATTTTTCAAGTAATTAATCGTTCTGGTGCCTGTACAGATTATTAGTTTTGATTTTTTACCTTTGATTTTTAATTTGTGTCGATAAATAAGCATATTTTCATAGTGCGTTTAAGAATTTGAAACGGTTGATTT
Organism: Mesorhabditis belari; assembly: GCA_958450365.1. Classification (NCBI taxonomy): domain Eukaryota; kingdom Metazoa; phylum Nematoda; class Chromadorea; order Rhabditida; family Rhabditidae; genus Mesorhabditis; species Mesorhabditis belari. The sequence continues at coordinate 37,296 of CAUEEP010000459.1, read as the reverse complement.
ACCAAAAAGTTTCTATTTTGAAAATTTTTATTTTTTACAGTATGCTTATTTTTCGTGTTTTTTTAGGTTTTAAGACATGCTCTTTCTAATAGAAAAAGATCAATAGTTGTAGCGGTGGTTTAAATGCAAAATTCGCTATTTTAGAGGGTGCGTTTAAGAATTTGAAACGCACTGTATTACCTTGTGATTATTTGCTGCAGATTCGGTTGGCAGTTTGGTGCCGCCAATTCCGTGACATCACCTTGGAGAAAGCTGCAGAGAAAGAAATTATAATCAAATTCGCCATCAACTTCGTACATTGATCATACAAGCCTGCAAATGGGGGTTTTTATGCCTTAGAAAGTTTTAACTTAGTTAACTCAGTAACCCACTTTCTTGTATTTAGTCTTTCTTCCGAGTAAAGGTCAAAAAGCTCTGAACAAACCTTCTTTATATCAGCTCCCAAACGACAAGGCCCATAGAATAAATATCATGAAGGTGAGATGTCTAAATTCACTAGCTCCGAAAAATTTGGGTTTAGACTCGAAACTTTGACGGTGGTTCTGTGATGGTTTGGGCCGCCTTTTGTGCTGATGAAACGGTCGTTTTGAAGATGGTTTCGAATCGGATGACTGGATAGATATCTTGAACAATTGCTTGTTGCCGTTTTTTCGCCGGAAGCCCTTCAAAAAGCTTCTCGGCATCGTGGACACGTTCCCAAAACGCCTCCAGGCCTGTGTCGCTGTTAAGGGATATCTTTTTGAAAAAAGTTTGTTTTTTATGTTAAATTATTGTATTCAAATAAATTTTTGCTTTTTTGGTGTCATTTTAATGTAAGGTGGTCTTTAAATCCTCAAATTCTTGAGTCCCCGTAATCCTGGACAACCCTGTAGAGAGAATCGACTGTAGTCGGTCACCCAAATCTCGACCTCTTGCGCATTCTTAAACTGGCAATTCGCAAGGAAATGTTGCATCGATCTGAAGAGGTGAAAATCAGATGGTGATAAGTCTGAACTATATGGCGCATGCGGTAAGACATTCCATCCTAATTCCTCTAACTCTATACAAGAAGCTTTCGCTGTGTGAGCTGGCACACGCGCTCACACACTTGTCACTTGTCACGCTTGTCAAGGAGAGAAAAAGAAAAAACCTGATTAAAATCAAACAATTTATGTGTTCCATCAAACTATTTTGGGTTTTGAATGGGAATGCCCGTTTCTGACAAGACAGAAGCCTTTATTAGATCCAAAAAAGATTAAAATGCGAAAAGTTTTCGACTCCATATTTAGTTGATGTCACTTTTGGAAGTCACGTTTATCATTTGTTGTGAAAACGAGTTAAGAAAAAAAATGGATTAAGAAAAATGACTGTTTCGTAAAAATGACTGTTTCCTGCAGAAATATTAAACTAATTGTCCAATTTTGATTCAAAGTTTTTTGATTTATCACTGTTTTATCACTGATCGCTAAATGAAAAGGGTCATTAAAAAGAAAAGAGCTTTTTTGCTCTTAGATCACTTTCGAATGATTGAATCTCTGTTGCGAAGTTTTTTTTTTGATTTGTGGGTCTTTTGGTCGTTTTATTTCGCAATCAAACTAATAGTTTTGTTAAGAAAAGTTGCTTTTTAATCAAAGAAAGAGTTTCCTTTTACAAGTAATTGAAAGGAGCTTAAAAAGGGTCAATCCCAGTCATTTACAAATGAAATGAAATGAAACTTTTATTCATGATGCTTTCGGTGTCAACTATGTTGCTCATTTGTGGAGCAGCAGCTTCAATTTTCAGCTCAACTGAACAGTAAGTTCCTCGTCACGAAACCATTTTCTGTCTCAGCTAAAAAGATTTGGCTCTAAATGCAAAAATAACTATTAAATACAGGGGACCTAGTCAAAATAGCGCCGCCAAAACAGCGACGTTCAAAACAGCGCCATTCAAAACAGCGTCCTGCAAAACAGCGCCCATACAAAAATCGCGCCGTTCAAAACAGCGCCGAATTTAAAGATTTTAATGTAGATTAACCAATGCTCTTTTGGAGTTTTCCATAAAGGCTTTATTTTCTCGTACATTCTCAAGTAAAATAGTACATAAAAATTTGTTTATTCAAGTAAAAGCAAATAAAATGCCGGAAATTAGCCTACCCCAAAAAGTTTATACAATAGTGGAAAAAAATTGCACTCTCGAAAAAATCCTGGTTTTTGGCAAAAAAAAAGTCGACACATTTAACAGCGTCGCCAGTTGATTTTAGTTGCTTGCAGACTAGTGTTCCTAAAAATAAAAAGAAAAGTGTATTCAATGGTGTCTTGTTTTTTTTAGATGGGAGTTTGTTAAAAAAAGGAGTGGAAAAAGAATTGAACCGTTTTGAATCTTTAACCCTTTTTTCTCTTGCCTATTTCTTTACATTTTATAATGTTCTTAATTTAGATGCCGAGAAGGAAACAGTTGCACGCGAACGAAGAAGAGAATCCCCAAAGCTTGAAGGATTGGACTCAACCAGGACCCAACCATGACCTAACCATGACACAACCAGGACTCAACCATGACTCAACCATGACCCAACTATGACCCAACTATGACTCAACCATGACGCAACCAGGACTCAACCAGGACCCAACTATGACTCAACCATGACACAACCAGGACCCAACCATGACATCAAACGATTGTTTGGCGTATCGAAATTCACAGAATAGGATTTGCAAACGATATTTTTAAACTGGCAACGTGAAGGGAAAGACAGGCAGTGGTCGCCCACGCAAAATAACGAAGGATCAAGAGTCCTGCACAAATACCATTTTCTATCTCCCACTCGCACGGCTACCGATGGGAGATTGTTCTTCAAACGGAGATTTGGAATCAATGTAACCACGAGCACTGTGCAAAATCAACTCAAAACATTTGGAGTGTACTCGGACCGTTGATACTCAAGCGCAAACGCTGATGTTGATGAAACCGTTGATGAATCTACGACACAGGCAACACCGATTACAGTTTGCGTTCAAACATCAACACTGGTCAATTGAGAGCTGGAAGCATGTACTCTTTAGTGACGAGTGCAAATTCTATATTTTCCAATTTGAATGGCTATCATATGATCAAAAGATCGTTTGGAGCTCGATATCGACTCAAATTCACGAGACCAACAGTCAACTTTAATGTAATGTGCTGGGGAGGCTTTGCCACTCATTCATTCGTCACATTCGAATTGATGAAATCATGGATGGACTTGATGCTTTCGTATGCTCGTGCAAATATGGGACTCTTCCTGGTTATTTCAACAAGATAACGAACCAAAACATACAAGAGAACTGATGATGGGCCGAAAAGTTAAGATTTCGAATGATCGTTTTGTTCATTTTCGGGACTGATTTCGAATCAATGAGGCTTTTCTTTTACTAAAATCGCCTTACTCTCTGGCCATATGCAACCCTATCTCTATTGCAATCTGATTGAACATTTGTGGGCAAATGTTAAACGAGAATTGCGTGGCTAACAGTTTTCTTCGAAGGATGAGGTTTGGGACAAGTCGTGCGAGAGATTTGAAAGTCGACTTCGCCACGAAGACTCGAGAAATGCAAGTTGCAGGTTGCAAGTATACAAAATCGAATGAAAGAGATCATTAAAGCTCAAGGAGGACCGACTAGATACTGAAGTTAAGCTTTTTGTCCGCGCTGCAATTTTTTTTCCGCCTTTTCTGGGCGTTTTTTTTGTGATTGATAGTTAATGTACATAAAAATGTTTCAAAACTCAAGTAAATTATATCAGGCTAGCTGCACCTAGTTGTCTATTGCATTTAAGTCATTTCGTTGAAAAGGTTTTCTAAAAATATTAGGTATTTACGATTGACCTGGTTGCACAGGGTGCAATTTTTTTCCCACCACTGGATTTAATAGTTATTTTTGCATTTAAAACCAAATCTTTTTAGCTGACGCAGAAAATGGTTTCGTGACGAGGAACTTACTGTTCGGTTGAGCTGAAAATTGAAGCTGCTGCTCCACAAATGAGCAACATAGTTGACACCGAAAGCATCATGAATAAAAGTTTCATTTCAATGTTTCATTTCATTTGATTTGTGGGATTGACTGGATTTGACTGGGATTGACCCTTTTTAAGCTTCTCCTTTCAATTACTTGTAAAAGGAAACTCTTTCTTTGATTAAAAAGCAGCTCTTTCTTTGATAACTTTTTTTAACAAAACTATTAGTTATGATTGCGAAATAAAACGACCAAAAGACCCACAAATCAAAAAAAAACTTCGCAACAGAGATTCAATCATTCGAAAGTGATCAAAGAGCAAAAAAGCTCTTTTCTTATTAATGACCGTTTAGTGATCAGTGATAAATCACAAAACTTTCAATCAAAAACTGGACAATTAGTTTAATATTTCTGCAGGAAATCAAATGCTTTACGAAACAGTCATTTTTCTTAATCCATTTTTTTCTTAACTCGTTTTCACAACAAATGATAAACGTGACTTCCAAAAGTGACATCAACTAAATATGGAGTCGAAAACTTTTCGCATTTTAATCTTGTTTGGATCAAATAAAGGCTTCTGTCTTGTCAGAAACGGGAATTCCCATTCAAAACCCAGAATAGTTTGATTGAACACATAAATTGTTGGATTTTAATCAGGTTTTTCCTTTTTCTCTCCTTGACAAGCGTGACAAGTGACAAGTGTGTGAGCGCGTGTGCCAGCTCACACAGCGAAGGCTTCTTGTATAGAGTTAGAGGAATTAGGATGGAATGTCTTACCGCATGCGCCATATAGTTCAGACTTATCACCATCTGATTTTCACCTCTTCAGATCGATGCAACATTTCCTTGCGAATTGCCAGTTTAAGAATGCACAAGAGGTCGAGATTTGGGTGGCCCACTACAGTCGACTCTCTCTACAGGGTTGTCCAGGATTACGGGGACTCAAGAACTCAAGAACAAGAACGTTGGGAACGCGTCCACGATGGCGAGAAGGTGGGGCGTGTCAAGCGGTTCCAAGCTTTCTGAAGGGCTTTCTACAATGAATCGACGTTGGATGGGGTTTTGAGAATGTTTTTGCTTCACTATACACTCCATATAGAATAATCGAGACGGTTGAGGTCCGGGCTTGATGGTGGTCACTGGTTAAAATTGATAAATTGGGGAAAATCCGCTTGCACAAATCTTGAACGATGCGAGTTTTATGCGCGGATACCTTTTGGCTTTGGGAAAAATTATAAGCTTTCATTTCAAGTCGATTTTTGACAATACGGCCCATAGAAGTTCGAGAAATTTCCATATTCTTTGCCATCCTGGCCTGCGAACCAGTGGCTTTCAAGCGTAGCCAATCTCAAACCTTCTTGATGCTAGCCTTGGTCACAACGGTCGCTTTACCACCACGTCCGGAACGACCAGAATTTGTTCCTAACTCTTGAAAGCATTTGATCGCGTTGTAAACAAGTTGTTTGCGTATGATTAATCGCTTAGAGATATTCATCGCCAGAACACCACGCTTGTGTAGGTCGATGATCGCATCTCGGTACACTCACTTCTTGGCTATTCTAAAATGAGAAATTTTTTGAGAAAAAATAGTAAGTAAATGGAGAAATAAATAAAATAAACCAAAAGAAAGACAAAAACAATATATAAATATATAAATGCATAGCCAAATTTCCAAAAAGATACACTTAGTAGTGTCGCTTAAAATGCAAGTCTTGTGAAATTTGTAAATTTGTAAATGTGAATTTGGCATTTCTTGAAAACCAGTTTTTGAATCGTTCTGAAAATTTGGATATAAGCTTGATTTTTGATTCTCTACAACTTTTCCATTGACACCAAAATGGGTTTCTTTTGAAGAAAGTGCTCAAACTGTCACAGATGACAATAGCCCGCAGTTTTCAATTCACCAACCCAATATTTCCATTGTTTTACAATCGAATTTATCTTTGTGGACAAGTTTTCAGGAAAATTACAAAGCTTATAAAAGCGATCAATGATTTTCACGCACCCTGTAGATTTGTAGTGTTTTTTTAATAAAAAAGGAAGATGACTGGATCGTTATAACAAGATTCTATTGTAAGACTCTTTCACACCCAAATACCTATCATAAGCTTTGAAGTTTCAATCATTGTGTTGGCAAATGTCTGGCAAAAAACAACCGCTTTGCAATTTATTGTCACGAATTCTTGTGAATGGCTTTCGCGAATCCAAGTCTCAACTTCTCGAGGTCATGCACGATACAGTACTCCCTAAAGAAGGGAACTCCCAGAACTCCACCGACTATCACATCTGCGGCACATCTGTAACAATTGTTGACCCGGCATTCAAGCTCAAAACGCACATTTCTCCTCCAGTTTCTCGAAGATAGTTCTTGGCTTTAATGGTGTAAACTTTCCCAGCAATTGTCACTTCAATCGGAATATTTGTTGAACAATCTGCATAATATTGGTATTTGTCAAACTAAAAGCATTTGATTCATGAAAATAAACGACACTCACCGTTTTTGCATTAGCCTTTTTGACCCATTCATCGAAGATCTCTTGTGGGACGGCCAAAACCGGAGCTCCAGTGTCAGCCAGAACAATTCCAGCCTCATTCACGGAAATGTCGTTCATTTTCCAGCCGTCCACCTTAAAAGTTAAATAAAACAATTCTCCTTAAAAGTTTCCTAGAGTTTCCTAGAGTAATCTAGTCATTAGTTATGTTTTCTAGAGAAAATAAATCTGCTTCAGAACATCTGTCATTTAAATATTGGGTTGTCCAGTTATGAATGCGCGTTTTTACTATTTTGTAAATTTCTCAAGATGTCGAATAGCTGTATATGAGTGTTATATATCATTCGAAAGCTGAAGATCTCCTCTACATTTTGGAATAAAAAAAGTTTTTGAACTCATTCAACTTTTTGGGAAATTGACTGCACAAAGGGAGAGGTCGTTTTCAAAAAAAACCCATTCCAAAACCCTTATGGGTTCACACTCAACGTCTCTGGGCCACCATCCCCCAAAGTCTTTTGAAGAATCTCGTGGATTCCATTTGGAAGAATCTCGTGGATTCCATTTGGAAGAATCTCGTGGATTCCATTTGGAAGAATCTCGTGGATTCCATCCTATTGGTCAAACATCAAACGGTTAACTCAATTTGAGCGGAGCCAAAACTTGATCCAAAGGCACCCTTCCATTTTTTGACCACCTCTTCTTCTGTGCAGTCAATTTGCCCAAAAGCTGAACAAATTCAAAATATCAAAATGTTTTTATATCAAAATGTAGAGGAGATCATCAGCTTTCGAATAATACTCATATATATCTTTTTCTTGATTTCGGTATCTTGAGAAAGTCTGAGAATCTTGAGAAATTTACAAAATAGTAAAAAACGCGCATTCATAACTGGACAATCCAATATTATTGTTGAACTTCTTGTTGAACTTTTGACTTATGAAACCAAACAAGCATAATGAAACTAAATTTCTATAAAACAAGCAAATTTCTATAAATCTAAGATACCTTAATGTCATATCGATCTTTTGCAGCCATTGGCACCCAATGAATTTCCTCTTCGCAATTTTTTGTGTCAACGCCACCCCAAGTGATCTGACCACCTTTGACTCCATCTTTGTGACCACGATGCTCCAAGAAAATCGTAAAAATCTTCTTCAGGTGCCCTAAAGAGAGGTGAAATGGGAATATTATAGTATAAATATTATAGTAACCATTCAACTGTATAGAGTTTGCTTTCAAAAACTTGTCAGAACTTTTTCAGTGAACTCTTGCAAATACCAATGAAGTACTGACCGTGAGTTTCATACAAAACTGGTTTAGTGTTGCCCATAGACGAGTAATACGGAGAGAGGCCAAGGATTCCATCAAAACGGATTGGCAAATATGGAATACCCAATTCAAAATGGTCAGCGAGACCTATTTGAGTGTACGGTAGCGCTAGAGGCTTTTTGCTCAAAGCACCAATCTGAAAAGAATATGGGAGATTTTACACGCGTCCGCCTCTTTTGCCATTGAACCAACTTTGATCTCGAACTTCTTAGCCTTTGGCTGTGCAATTTAAATGTTCTTGGTATCATTGGATACGCCAAGTCTTTCTCTATCGATTGGTACAAAAACTATTTAGATTGGACAGCCCAACGCCAAGATATTTGAGCCCAAAGTTAGATCGCCAATGGCAAAGGGGGCGGGCGCGTTTGTCCAACCTTTTATACGCGCCCAGCCGCCTTTGCCATTGGCAATTCAACTTTGAGCTCAAATATCTTGGTGTTGGATTGTTCAATTTAAATAGTTTTGTACCAATCGACAGAGAAAGACTTGGCGCATCTAATGATACCAAGAATATTTAAATGACACAGCCCAACACTAAGATATTTGAGTTCAAAGTTTGCCAATGGCAAACGGGGAGGGGCGCATATCAAATGTCCGATAGCCATTTAAAAACAAATTGATTATCTACGTAAATTGCTTACCGTGATTGTGTCATTTCCATAAACCCCAGACGCAGATCCAGCACCATACCGTGTTATCAGGGCATCGCCCTGTTCCTTGAAAGTGGTCGACTTTGTTGGGTCGAAATGATGAGTACGGGCACAAGCAAGTCTCAAATGAGTAAATGTTTTTAAAGGAGTTAATTGTGAAACTGTTAAAGAATGATTTTACAGAATGAATTAACTATTTCTCGATGGATATCTTTGAGACCAAAATAAAGTCTATTTTGAACCATAAAAACACAAAAATGAACTCAAACAACTTCTTCAACTTTTGAGCGGAACTCGTAACCTATTTCAAAGTTCATATGCGTAATTATTTGTGGAACTGATGGCACTCACTTGGTGCAATTTGTTGACGGAACCCAGAACCATCCAGAGCCGGTGTCGAACAACATATTGAACTCTTGTGGAGGGGTACCAACTGTGATTCTGCCCAAATACTCATAGTCATCGAAATCGAGGAGCTAAAATTGTGTGTAGACTAGTGAGTAGAGTACAGACAAGACAAGACAACGAGACAGTAGATAATCGTGTAATAATTATTTAAAGGCGGGCGTGGGGGTGAGAATCGAGGCCGAGACCGAAATTTTTTTGTTGCCGATAACTATCATTTTGTTTTATTTGATGCTTTGTATACCAAAAATGACAGAAACAAATCGTCTGATTGATTTCTTGGCATATTCAGCAAACTTTTGTTAATGAACATCTTCTGTCACGGCAGACAGGTTTGAACGTGTCAACGTGAAAGTGGAAAGCCGCTTCCCTCGCAGAAAATTAGAATCATTTCTTTTTTGGACTTTTTATTCGTGATGAGTTCAAGCGATGATGAAGTTATTGAAGATGATAAACCAACGTACGTCATTGTTGAGTTATCACAATTGAATATTTTACTGCAACATTGCTAGATTTGCGAGAGAATTCCAGGAGGTAAAGGAAAGTCGAGAAATCAATTGGAAAGAACAATCAATTGAGCAAGAAAGCAATTGGGCAAGAACTTGCCTCACAGCTGTAATTCGATGTTTATTTCAAAGTGATACAGGAGTCGACGGTCGACACAGGAGTTTGTAGAAGGTACAGAAACTAGGTCGGTCACACCAGCCGTTCAAGTCTCAATCACAGCAGCCGCTCAAGTCTCAAGCCGCTCAATTGGTGTAATTGGATACCCTGAGTCTCCTGCCGTGGCAGATGTTCATCAAAAAAAGGTTTGAACGTGTCAAACCTGAAAGTGGCAAGCCGCTTCCCTGGCAGAAAATTAGAATCATTTCTTTTTTGGACTTTTCATTCGAGATGGGTTCAAGCAAAGTGGTTGAAGATGATAAACCGACGACGTCATTGTTGAGTTATCACAATTAGAAATTTTTGCTTCAACATGGCCATATTTGGGAGAACATGGCCAGAATTCGGGAGAACATGGCCATATTTGCGAGAGGCCAAAGTAAAGGAAAATCGAGAACAATCAATTGAGCAAGAAAGCAATTGGACAATTGGACAAAGAACTTGCCTCACAGATGTAATTCGATATTCATTTCATAAAAATTTTCCATAAAAATGGGACCAATCAGTGAAAAATGGAAAAAAACACATTAGCCTTTAGATTTAGAGCACAAAAAGGCTTCAATTAATTCGCAAAACAGTAATTCTGTTGGGTATTGTTATAGAGAGGTTTGACTGTATTTGTTTATAGCTTAATTTTCTAGTTATTGTTTTTATTGTAGTTTTTTAGTTATCTATTAGGTACACGCATAAGATATGCGGATTTCAACATTTTCATAAATTTCCAACGATAGAAACCTGATATCGATGAATGTAACCTGATATCGTTATATACTATTTGAAAGTTGTAAATCTCCTCTACAAAATAGGCTAAAACGTGTTTCAATTGATCCAACCATTGAAGAAATTTCGAGCGCGAAATGCGAGTGACCAAAAAAGGAATCGAGTCACTTTAGGGACAAGTTTAGTGTGGTCAAAATAGAGTTAGCTTCCCAAAATTGAAGATTTAAAAAAAAAGGATAACTATATATCAATTCATTAAAAAAGTCTAACGGAAATGCATTTACAGAAATTTAGATAGAGCGTAAGTTCAAAACCCTTAAAATTGTCAAAAAAAAAACCGGCTTTTTCACAAAAAAAAGAAAAATTATTGTAAAAACAAAGTTTTCCCATGAAACGATCCCAACTCCTAATTATTCTTAATTAATTTTGAACGATATTTTAGGGCGCTCATTTTAGTCACCATATAGTCAAAACCGAACCCTTGTGAAAGTGGGTGTCGGGACGGTCTCGTGATCGAGATCACCACGGATGGAAGCTAGACATGGAAAAGCCACGGAAAAGCCAGCTAGACACCTATGTGGACGAACGCCTATTGTGCGAGATTTAATAGGCGTCGCTAGCCGTTCAACTCCATTGTGTGCAAGACGAGACCAACGCCAAAGTTCTGTATAAAAGCAATGTGAACGAGCTGCCGAGGTGCCGTGGAGTTGTCTCTACTCTCCCAATCTCAAACCACTGAACCAACTATTATTGCTGTAATAAAGATTATATCTAAACCATCTACAGTGGGGTTTTCAAAAAGTACCCTTTTTTGGTCACTCGCATTTCGCCCTCGAAATTTCTTCAATGCGTCGATCAATTGAAACACGTTTTAGCCTATTTAGAGGAGATTGTAGAGGAAATTTACAACTTTCAAATAGTTTATAACATTCAGCGCTATCAAGTTATCGATATCAAATTATCGATATCATTCTATCGTTGGAAATTTATGAAAATGTTGAAATCCGCATTTCTTATACATTTACCTAATATATTGTTAAAATGCGTTCATTCCGTAGTTTTTTTTCAGTCTGCTTTCGATTTTTTTATGAACGAAGATCAATCTGAATCGCACTACCACCATAGCAACGTGCGATGGTTCCATTTTGTTAACTAGCTCCAATATCATTGCGGAGAGAGAAACCCCGTTATCGCCTAAATCTTACCAAATATTAAAACACTATAACTACCGTAATCTTGGAGCGTTGGAGCTGAGTTTTTAATATGTTGTTCCCCAGAGTCGATTCTACTTAGCCACCAATTTTGGGGGCTTTTTAGCACCAAGATTTTAGCGATTCCACCACACACCTGCAAGCCCGTGGCAAGCCAGCGGCAAGATCGCGGATCGGACATCTATGAAAAACAGCGAATACTTTTTTAAATGTGGAAATCAACCGATTCGTTTCTGCCATTTTTGGTATACAAAGCATCAAATACATAAAAACAAATTGATAGTTATTGGGGAAAACAAAATTTTTCACTTGGAATCAGCCTCAGCTGTGATTTGAGTTCAACAATCAGCAACTTTTAAACAAACGATTTCTTTTCCTTGCCCACATATCATATTCAAATTCTTGAACTTACTCTGTCGACAATTCGATTGTCACTTTTCATAGAAAAGTACTGAGCACGTATCTGTTGTTTTTTCTGGCTAAACTATGATCAAAAGAAAAACAATAAAACTAGTATAATACCTGTACTTTTGATAAGTTCTAGCTTTCATCATTTTGATCTTCGGGCTCTCGTGCCATGTTAATTCCTGAACGAATACTTCCGAGAGGCCAAGTGTGGCCACAGTGGTCAGTAGAAGCAAAGTTTTCATTCTGAAAAATTTTCTAACGCAAAAGATAAGCAATTAAAAAAACTTGATTTTCTTCATGCAACTTTCACAGTATTTATAAGAGCAGATTAACAATTGGCAACAATTCTTTTTGAAATTTTCATTTGAAATCGACTCCATTTGAATCGTTTTCAGTATCTCAATGAAAGTTGATGTCATCAGTTGAATGAATTGAAAGGAATTGAAAAGAATTGAAAGGAATCGAAAGTTTCTGTTGATGATCTTTCTTTTAAAATGAAACTTATTTTAAACTTATTGAAAAATCATATGAGCCAGTTCTTTTTGTAAAACTTTGACAACCTTTTCAATTTTTGTTTTGAATCAAAAATTTTCATTGAAATTGAAAAAAGGTAGTGATTCAAGAAATGTCGAAAAGTTTACATGCAAATGGTTGTCGCATGAAAAAGTGATGTTTATTGGTTAGTTGATAACAAAGTTGTTAACAAAGTTGATAACAACCCAGAGTACTATCAGTGAGAATACAGTAACTATTACCAAAACGATAACAGTACAATGAAATTGATCAAATTGAGCAACTGAAAAACGATTTGAAGTATGATTGTTTTTGAGGTGAATAGGCGTCTCATCTCCGATTGGATACCTCTGTAATTAGTAGTAAGTAACAGCGATTCACCTTAACTCAAAATTTTCTTCACCTTTCTTTCACTTTTGTGGCCATTCGACTTCTCGGCAAAATGACAACCATCACACAGCCAGCGCCGATTACGAACACGTCGGTTATCACGTAGATCCCTTGAAATCAGCCAAATAACAGAATGAAACGACCGAGTTAATGTCTATATCTTATCAGCTTTCATTTTACTCATTTTTCATTTTTTGAAGAGTGTCAGGTTTTGATTGCTATCTCACACATCTGAACGGTCAAACATGGGCATGACGTTTTGTATCAATAATATCGATAAGCTAGTTCCTACCTATCACTGGAAAGCTGGACGTTTTCGGAATTTGATTGGAGACTAATTCGAGAAGAACACTCATCGACATCATTGTTGTTAAACCGAGAGAAAGCTGAAATAAAAATACGATTATTCTAAAGTTTTCCGAATCTAGAGTATCCAGTTCGCTTACTTTCAGCAATTTCTCATCGACACTCGTTGAAACCCAAAAAAGTCCAATAATTGAAAGGAAAGTTAGTAAAAATGCTGGCACTGCGATCACCCAAATGTAGAAATTAGGGATTCGTTTATAAACAAACGTGTAAAAAGCCTGAAAAGAGTTTTTTTTTAAAGATAGATAAATGGTTTACATATTCAAAAGCGAAATCCGAGTAGGTGATGATCCTCTTCCCAGCCGAGATATTCAGAATCGTCCACTCAGCGTTTCCCTAAATATTACAAAGTCAACGCATAAAAGAAACAAATCAACTGGATAACTCAAATGTATTGTAAGTTATTGGAATTGTAAGTTATTCAATTGAGTTTGTGCCTTTCCTTTTGCACTAATTTGAATCGGTGAATAAGTCTGCTAAACTTTTAACTCTAAACATTACTCCGAACATTACTCTCTAAACCTGAGAGTCGAGATCATTGTAGATCATCACATCCATTGTTGCCAGAGAAATGTCGTAATTGTAAACAACAAAACCAACTTGACATGTTTGAGTATCAAAAGGGAAATGGCCCAACTGAAAATGAAAGTTGAGTGAGAGGTTAGTTTGATAACCAATAAAAGAGTTCAAATAAATGCAAAATCAAAACATTACATTCATTGAACAGGAAAGGCTGACATAGAGTGTCCGATCCATGTAAAGACTCCCATCGTACCTCAACTCGATCTGCTTTTGGTAAATAGGTACCACTTCTTCGATCGATTTCCTATAAACTTCTGAATAATTGAGGCTTATTGAATAAAACATCGTCTATGAGATTAGCTCAATGATTCTATGGAAAAGACAACTCTCACGCATTGCAGATGCTATTCTCGGGCAACCAAATCGAGTCCATTTGAAGCCAAATTTTGCTCACACCACCAAAATCGTCGGGATTCCATTGAAGACGTGGATCTGTCCATTCCTAAGACTTGAGTTTTCTCACAAATCGATTATTTTAAAGTTTTGTGTTAATCTGAGGTCTGTTGATTGGTTAACGATTCAAAGTTTTAAAGTCTTGAGAACAAATGGTCGATCTGAGGTCATATTGTTTAAACTTTCGCTTTTTTCAAACTCACAAAGCCAAACTCGAAAAGTTGATCGACTTCTTGACTCTGTGCGGCCTGAAAGTTCTCTACTTGATAAAATTATGCATCAATCTCTGCTCACCAGTTCAATCACTTTAACATATGCTAAAGTGATGTTCACGTTGAAGCGTGGAACCTCTTGAGCTAAAAATTAGTATTTTTGAATACACAAATTTCTAATTTAAACACAAACCTGTTAGATTGTATGGTTGAAGAGAGTAGATTGGTGAAAGCTCTCGTTTATAGGCTCTTCTCTCGAAAAGCTCAAAGTACAATCGTTGAGTGTTCTCATAAAAGACACCAAGCTTTTCTAAAAGGAACTTTAAGTACTTACCATAAAAGATGTAATACAGTGTGGTGCAAAACTATACGCCCGCTAAATTAAATTTTCGGCGGCTCCAGTGCCAGTGACAAAAAAATCAAAACGTAGTTAGATTCAGGAGCAAAAATAGCTCTTAAACCCCAAAAATCGTCAACATAGCATGAATAGGGAAAATATAACGGCCAAAGAACGAAAATCACCCGGTGTAAACCCAGACGCCACCCCCCAAGAGACGCCACCCCCCAAGAGACGCCACCCCCCAAGAGACGCCACCCCCCAAGAGACGCCACCCCCCAAGAGACGCCACCCCCCAAGAGACGCCACCCCCCAAGAGACGCCACCCCCCAAGAGACGCCACCCCCCAAGAGACGCCACCCCCCAAGAGACGCCACCCCCCAAGAGACGCCACCCCCCAAGAGACGCCACGCAAACAAATTTTATTGGTTTCAGATCATCTACACAGACGAGAAAAAGTTCAACCTGGATGGGCCTGATGGTGGACACTCTTATTGGCGTGACTTGCGCAAGGGTCCATTACTGTTCTCAAAGCGAAACTTCGGCGGAGGTTCGGTGATGTGTTGGGGCGCCTTCTCATCTCATGTAAAACTGGAAATCGTCTTTGTCACATCCAAGATGAACTCACAAGATTACATCGATGTGCTCGAGGCCAACCTTCTTTCATATCTGCAAAGTCTTCCACAACACCAACTCACGCTACAGCAAGACAACGCCAGCATCCAAGTCATGGCTTCAGTCAAAACAAGTGCCTTTTCTGGATTGGCCTGTGTGCTCCCCCGATCTCAAACCCATTGTGAATCTGTGGGGAATGCTTGCTCGTCGAGTTTATGGCAATTCCACACAATACGCAAATGTTCAAGCGCTCAAAGATGCCATGGCCCGCGAGTGGAATGCCATACCAAGAAGCACCATCAAGAAGCTAGTTGCCAGCATGTTGAGTCAAATATTTGACGTGATCAGTCGTCAGGGACAGACAACAAAACATTAAACTGTTATTGTTATAATTAAACCTTGTTAAAAATTGAATAAAAAGCAACAACGACACCAAAATTTGGGGAGTGGCGTATGGTTTTGCACCGGGTGAATTTTCGTTACTTGATTTCGCAAATAATTGAAAAGTGTTTCTTTAATGAATATCTTGTATTTTCCAGTTTTGGTCATGTAAATGGCAAAAGATACTATCAAAAAATAATGACCCCTCTAATATTGGGTTAGTGCACATGCAGTGACCGACTTATTCACTATATAAGGCGTAACTCATCAGCCATCTTACCAATTGAGCGCAAATTTTTAGAGAATATTTAGTCATTACTTGCTCATTATATGACAAATTTTCAAAGCAATTGGAACATTTAGGACAAAGATTTGAACTCAAAAAAATATTTTTTCTCTGATTTTTCTGAATTTAAAAGATGATTGCGGTTTTAATATCTCTAAAAGTTTCAGCAAGATACGCAAATTTGCCGTTGAGATATGCACGCTTATAAGCGTCGGATAAAGCATGTGCATTAATCCAATAGTAGCTTTAATAGTGATCTCCGTAGAAGGTCAGTACCAAATTTACTTGTTTCTTGCTTCAGTTGGAGTTAGTTTTTCACTGACCGTTTCCAACAATTTCTGTCCAGTTCAAAGTGGTGTCTTGTTGATTTGTGACGTCGAAAATTGTTGTGAAAACAAGAGTTAATTGAAAAGAGAGATGGCAGTTTATTTGCATTAAGTTGAATTCTGAATAATTTATTGGAATTTTTCTTTCTTTCAGTTTTTCCTTGAATACTTAGTGTTCCTAGATAGCAAACACTTCAAATTCCCCTCAAAGCGATTCTTTTTGAAATACGAGAAGGATTTTTTAAGAAGAAGGAAAGCATAATCGAGCATAAAAGGGTTTTTCAGCTCTTTCAGGTTTTATGATAATTTACTTTGAAATTTAAGAATTTAGATTTTTGAACGTGTCAACGGAAAAGTGGAAAGCCACTTCCCTCGCAGAAAATTAGAAACATTTCTTCTTTGGACTTTTGATTCGAGATGGGTTCAAGCAAAGTTATTGAAGATGGTAAACCGACATACGTCATTGTTGAGTTATCACAATTGAATTTTTTGCTCCAACATTGCCATATTTGCGGGATCATTGCTTTGCTTGGCTTTGGATCATTTTGCGAGTCAATCGCAAATTCTTTAATCGCTTTTCTCGAATCCAATTGGCAAGCTCGTTTTCGGAAGCTCCGTCCTTCAATTTCCGACCACCACCTTCAAGGCGCTTCAATCGTTTATTCTTTTTTGTTTCACAAGATCGTCCTTTTGCTTACACCACTGGAGAACATTTTGGCGATGAACACCGGACCTTCTAGCGGCGGCTGATTTGTCCATCTTGTCCGCAAAAGCGACAACCATAGGCTTGGTCTTGACGTCAAAACAGCGCTTTTTCTTCGACTCCATCTCGGATGGGTCACTTTGCGTTTTCGAGAAGTGTTTATGATCTTCAATAACTTCGAGAAGGTTCCTCATCAGGCTTCTCTTCGCCAGTGGCCGATATGTTGTCAGCAATGTCGGTTTCATTTGCATCCAAGTTTATTTCATCTTCAGGCACGAGAAAATCCTCTTTGTATTGAGTGTTCCAATCTCGAGCATCCTTTTCGAATTGATAGTGTTCTTGCTTTGTACGAAATTTTTGCAATTGTTTGTCGGAATCGCCGTCGAGTTCCATTTCTAAAAAAATCAAACGTTGAAAAGAATAAGAAAATGCTTGTAAATCAATAAAAGAAGGGTAATGGGTTATAGCCACCGCATATTTTTCCACCATGTGCTTAAATGTGTGGTGGGTAAACCCATAAGTACCAAAAGAAGTAGTAGCAATATGTCAAAAAGTTCAACATCAACTTCTTTCCATGCAGACCAGGCTTTGACGTGCTTGCTTTGGTGATAGCCATTGGTGTTTGCACTTAACATTATCATATAACATCCACGTTTCATCAGAAGTAACAATTGATTTGAACAAGTGTTCATACGGGCAATTTTGTGATTGAGGGTCAGTTCATGTGGGACCCATTTTCCGCATCTGTTTCGCTTTTCAATCAAATGTAAATGCTCTTCAATGGTGCTCATGTTCAATGGTGATGTTCAATGGTAATGTTCAATGGTAATTATGGGTCACGCTGTAGCATCCAAATCACTGAATTTTTGAATACTCTGTACTGTTTTCTGGGTTCTTTTCTGAAAAACCCACATCTTTTCTTCTAGAATGTTTTTTTTTCTAGTAAACTGATGAAATTCTAATAGTAATCCATAAATTTGACTATATTTCAAAAAGTTTCTGACAACAAATCAGAGTGGGCGTAAAACAATAAGAGATTTCTTCAGCTTCAGCTTGCTCACTTTTTGAGTGACCAGGCTTTAGACGAGTTTTTAATGAGTTAATGAATAGACAATGAATCCCATTCAAAGCCTAAAATAAAGTACTTAAAATAGGGAAAATTTGTGATTAAGGCTAATTTTATCTAATGCTTTAACTTTTTAGAATCACCTATTTTAGCAAACACTTTGTGCCAAGAAGATGACACCAAAAAATAATTTTTTTGAAATATAGCTTCTCTGTAACAAATTTTTAGCCAAAAATAGAGATTATTGGTTGTTTATTTAGTTGCTGGTGGTTGTTTACAGGGTGCGGCAAAAGTTCCGACACTTTTTGTAAACGGGCAGTTTGACTTGGAAAAAACGCGATTTTTGAAAAACTAACACCGGATTATAAAAATTTAGATATTTTTACCGCCTAATATACTTTTTTACACAAAAAATTGCCATCTAAACAACCTTTTGATGAGGATGTTTAAAGGTCGTTACAGCAGTTTTTTTTGCTGTTGAGATTTAGGTGCCCTTCGTAGAATCGCTTGAAAATCTTTCGTTTTTGAGATATAAAGTTTTTTTGTGGTTTGTTTTCAAGAAAAAACTCAGTTCTATCAAATGGTAACAGCAGTTTTTGGAAAAAATTTTATTCTGCAAAGTTTAAGTCAACTTTCGCAAAAATCTTCAGCGACCAGACCGGGATATAAAAAATTCTCGTCAAAAAGTTATTGAGAGTTGAAATCTTTTTATGAAAATGGCTATATTGGGGTGAAACTACCTAAATTTTTAGAATCCGGCGTTAGTTTTTTTGAAATTCACGGGTTTTTGAAGCCAAAAAATTACTGCTTACAGAAAAAGTGTCAGAACTTTTGCCGCACCCTGTATTTACTTGGTCTTTATTTCTTTCTTTCCAATCTAATAGTACGCCAGAGTACTATCAGAGAGAATACAGCAACTATTACCAAAACGATAACAGTACAATGAAATTGATCAAATTGAGCAACTGAAAAACGATTTGAAGTATGATTGTTTTTGAGGTGAATAGGCGTCTCATCTCCGATTGGATACCTCTGTAATTAGTAGTAAGTAACAGCGATTCACCTTAACTCAAAATTTTCTTCACCTTTCTTTCGCTTTTGTGGCCATTCGACTTCTCGGCAAAATGACAACCATCACACAGCCAGCGCCGATTACGAACACGTCGATTATCACGTAGATCCCTTGAAATCAGCCAAATAACAGAATAAAACGATGGAAGCAGTGTCTATATCTTATCTGCTTTCAAGTTACTCCAACATTTAAAAATTCCTTGGCTTCCGAACCATAATTTTAGTATATTTCACTCAATTCTAGATCAAAGGAAACGTTTAAAATAACACATAAATGACGCTATGAGGTGTCAATATGTTAGAAGATCAAAAATGTTTTATAATGGATTGGTGAATTGAAAACTGCCGGCTATTGTCATATGTCACAGTTTGAGCACTTTCTTCAAAAGAAACCCATTTTGGTGTCAATGGAAAAGTTGTAGGGAATCAAAAATTAAGCTTATATCCAAATTTTCAGAACGATTCAAAAACTGGTTTTCAAGAAATGCCAAATTTACCGATTTCCACAATACTTGCATTTTAAGCGAAACTACTAAGTGTATCTTTTTGGAAATTTGGCTATAAGCTTAATTTTTGATTCTCTACAACTTTTCTATTGACACCAAAATGGGTTTCTTTTGAAGAAAGTGCTCAAACTGGGACATCTCCAGTCCTCCATTTTTGAGTCTCACACTTGTCTCACACACAAACCAAAATCCTACTACGAAAGAGGAATCCGCAAATTGCCTGTAAAATGGGCAGAAATCGTCAATAATAATGGAAATTATTTCGAATGAATTTATGGTTTTATGTTGAATAAATTTTAGTTCAAACTCCCGCAGTTTTCAATGCACCAGCCCAATAGAAAAACTAGATTTGAATAGATATGTTAATCGGTGTGTGAAAAACCGTAGAGTTTCTTGACAGCTGACTTTTAATCTAGCTAATCAATTTCAAAAAAAAATCTTTGGTTCAAAACGACGGCCAATTGTAGTTCCTACTAGACTTGCTTATCGATATTATCGATACAAACAGCAAGCTCATGTTTGACCGTTCAGATCTCGGCCTCTAGAACAGCTATCAATCTGCAAATTGTTTCATTGGAAAGCCAAGAATGTCAGCTTTTGATTGCTATCTCACACATCTGAACGGTCAAACACGAACATGGCGTTTGTATCGACAATATCGATAAGCTAGTTCCTACCTATCACCGGAAAGCTGGACGTTTTCGGAATTTGATTGGAGACCAATTCGAGAAGAACACTCATCGACATCATTGTTGTTAAACCGAGAGAAAGCTGAAATAAAAATACGATTGTTCAAAAGTTTTCCGAATTTAGAGTATCCAGTTAACTTACTTTCAGCAATTTCTCATCGACACTCGTTGAAACCCAAAAAAGTCCAATAATTGAAAGGAAAGTTAGTAAAAATGCTGGCACTGCGATCACCCAAATGTAGAAATTAGGGATTCGTTTATAAACAAACGTGTAAAAAGCCTGAAAAGAGTTTTTTTTAAAGATAGATAAATGACTTTACATAATCAAAAGCGAAATCCGAGTAGTTGGTGATCATCTTCCCAGCAGAGATATTCAGAATCGTCCACTCACCGTTTCCCTAAATATTACAAAGTTAACGCATAGAAGAAACAAATTAACTGAATAACTTAAATGTATTGTAAGTTATTGGAAATGTAAGTTATAGGAATTATAAGTTATTCAATTGAATTTGTGCTTTTCCTTTTGCACTAATTTGAATCGGTGAATAAGCTTGCTAAATTTTTAACTCTAAACATTACTCTAAACATTACTCTGGACATTACTCTGGACATTACTCTAAACCTTGAGAATCTTTTGATCAAAATCATCGTAGATCATCACATCGATCGTTGCCAGAGAAATGTCGTAATTGTAAACATCAAAGCCAACTTGACATGTTTGCGTATCAAAAGGGAAATGGCCCAACTGAAAATGAAAGTTGAGTGAGAGATTAGTTTGATAACCAATAAAAGAGCTCAAATAAATGCAAAATCAAAACATTACATTCATTGAACAGGAAAGGCTGACATAGAGTGTCCGATCCATGTAAAGACTCCCATCGTACCCTAACTCGATCTGCTTTTGGTAAATAGGTACCACTTCTTCGATCGCTTTCCTATAAACTTTACTTTAATTATTGAAATATCGTCTACGAGATGCTTATTGAAACAACGTCTACGAGATTAGCTCAATGATTCTATGGAAAAGGTAACTCTTACGCATTGCTGATGCTATTCTCGGGCAACCAAATCGAGTCCATTTGAAGCCAAATTTTGCTCACACCACCAAAATCGTCGGGATTCCATTGAAGACGTGGATCTGTCCATTCCTAAGACTTGAATTTTGTCACAAATCGATTATTTTAAAGTTTTATGTTAATCTGAGATCTGTTAATCCGTTAACGATTTAAAAGTTTAAAGTCTTGAGAACAAATGGTCTATCTGAGGTGATATTGTTTCAACTTTCGCTTTTTTCAAACTCACAAAGCCAAACTCGAAAAGTTGATCGATTTCTTGACTCTGTGCGGCCTGAAAGTTCTCTACTTGATAAAATTAGGCATGAATCTCTGCTCACCAGTTCAATCACTTTAACATATGCTAAAGTGATGTTCACGTTGAAGCGTGGAACCTCTTGAGCTAAAGATTAGTATTTTTGAATTCACAAATTTCTAATTTAAACACAAACCTGTTAGATTTTGTGGTTGAAGAGAGTAGATTGGTGAAAGCTCTCGTTTATAGGCTCTTCTCTCGAAAAGCTCCAAGTACAATCGTTGAGTGTTCTCATAAAAGACACCAAGCTTTTCTGAAAGGAACTTTAAGTACTTACCATAAAAGCTGTAATAGTAGTCCCTCTCCAATAGTAGCCCCCTTCAATAGTAGCCCCTCCAATAGTAGTCCCCTCCAATAGTAGTTCCTCTCCGATAATAGTCCCCTTCAATAGTAGTCCCTCTCCGATAATAGTCCCCTTCAATAGTAGTCCCTCTCCAATAGTAGTCCCCCCCCCCGCCCCTAGAGGGCCAAGGAAAAATAATGACCCCCTCTAATAGTAACCTTTGAGCCTCCCCAAATTTGCATCTGCTTTTAGCTGAATATTTTGTACCTTTCCTTGAAATAGCAAAATATTCAGTCCGAAGGAGTGATTCATTCACTGTAAGTGTAGCGTTTAACAAATTGCTTCTTGTTTTTTTGCTAAGAAACGCTTTTACTACGTTTGCTTTTACTAAAAGACGTCTTTTACTCGTGCTCTTGAAGTCGCTTGCTCGAAATCATTCCACCTTTCCCACTTTTTCTTTACAATTTAAAAGTATTAAATCAAAAATTGTTAAAACTAATGAACTAGTAGCTAACAATCATTTTTGCTGTAGTGTTGGAATCAATCCAAATGGTGCCGACGAACAGCTGATTCACTGTTTTAAGCCCGATGGCCCGATTCCTACAGGACGACAGTTGCTCAAGGATGCACGTATCGAAAAAGAAGCCGATGAGCTCCTGGATCCGCTTATTTCAGCAAATCTTCTCGATTTTCGTCAAGAAACAGAAATATGTGAGGAAGAATTTGGATCTGATATATCAGTTGATCTTAATTTTTAAATTTCTAGTTTTTTTTTGTTAATTTTTGTTGGATTTTACTTGATTTCGTAAATAAGTTAATTGAAAAGTGTTTCTTTAATGAATACCTTGTATTTTCCAGTTTTGGTCATGTAAATGGCAAAAGGTACTATCAAAAAATAATGACCCCTCTAATATTGGGTTAGTGCACATGCAGCACATGCAGTCACTATATAAGGCGTAACTCATCAGCCATCTTACCAATTGAGCGCAAATTTTTAGAGAATATTTAGTCATTACTTGCTCATTATATGACAAATTTTCAAAGCAATTGGAACATTTAGCACAAAGATTTGAATTCAAAAAGATATTTTTTCTCTGATTTTTCTGAATTTAAGATTATTGCGGTTTTAATATCTCTAAAAGTTTCAGCAAGGTACGTAAATTTGCCGTTAAGATGTACATGCTTATAAGCGTCGGATAAAGCATGTGCATTAATCCAATTATAGCTCTAATAGTGATCTCCGTAGAAGGTCAATACCAAATTTACTTGTTTCTTGCTTCAGTTGGCGTTAGTTTTTCACTGACCGTTTCCAACAATTTCTGTCCAGTTCAAAGTGGTGTCTTGTTGATTTGTGACGTCGAAAATTGTTGTGAAAACAAGAGTTAATTGAAAAGGGAGATGGCAGTTTATTTGCATTGAGTTGTATTTTGAATAATTTATTGGGAATTTGTCTTTCTTTCAGTTTTTTTTTTGAATACTCAGTCTTCTTAGATAGCAAACACTTCAAATTCCCCTCAAAGCGATTCTTTTTGAAATACGAGAAGAATTTTTTAAGAAGAAGGAAAGCATAATCGAGCATAAAAGGGTTTTTCAGCTCTTTCAGGTTTTATGATAATTTACTTTGAAATTTAAGAATTTAGATTTCTGTCCGTTCTCCGCATTTTTAGATCAAAAGTATTTATTGAAAAAGAAACTCAAACAAGCAAAGATGCAGCTTTCTTTTTCTCACTTATTCACACAAACTATTTCATTTCAAATCCAATAAACAATATTATAGTTTTTCGAGTCAATATTTTATATTAGTAAACAATCAAAGGGTGATCAATCTTCCCAAATTTCTCCACGCAATTTCTTATCAAAAACAAATGAAAAGAGAAGTCACAAGTCAGAGCAAAGGCAGAAAAAAATGGCGTTTTCTCCACAAGATCACTGATCAGTTTGATTTTTTGAACTTATCCAGCATTCAAACTTCTTAGATTTATAGAAACTTTTACGTCAATTTTTGTTTGATTTTCCTACTGTGACCAAAAAGAAAATGAATCATAAGGACCATTTGAGGCAGCTTTTCATTTTTCGCTGAAAAATGTTTGAATTTGTCAATTTTGGCCTGGTTTGACTCACAGAATTTAGATTTAGTAAAACTCGTACAGACGGACAAACAGACAAACAGACACTCTTTTGTTTACTGGGCAAAGTACGTGGACAGACTTTGTCTACAGAAATATCTACTACCATGAGAAAAAGCCCGTACAGACGAACGGACAGACACTCTTTTATATATAGTTCTGTTGTAGTTTAAGATTGTTTAAATGAGCGGTCTTTTACCCGATTGATCATGATGTTTTCTTTAAATCTCTTCACTTTGATATTGGAGAGATTTCTGTGTCGATAAATATTCTCAAATCCCTGAACCAACAAGAAAAGATCACTAAAATCACTAAACGCAGCAAAGCTTCTTATTACTTTGCACACTTTGTTATCTACTATATATAAAGAAGACGACACATCTGTCCGTTTGTCCGTCTGTGCGTTTGTCCGTCTGTCCGTTTGTCCGTCTGTGCGTTTGTCCGTCTGCCATTGGCAAAAAGGAGTCGCTGTGGATGTACAGTGCGTTTCACATCAATACGTTCACCCAAGAAAATCGCAATTTCTTAAGTTAGCAGCATGGTACTGCTTGAATTCTTTTTTTTTATTGAAAAGAACGCATCAAAAAAACCCTAGATTCAACAAATTGCTTAAGATTTTTGCAGATTTAGACAAAAAAAAAACTCATAAAGGACCAAAAACGACCGGGATCCTTCAAATAATTGTTCACGACAGAAAGTGTTCTCTTGATTTGCTTGGCGATCGAGCGATTTGCTTGGCGATTGAGTGATTTGCTTGGCGACTGAGTGATTTGCTTGGTGATCGAGCTCTCCACAGACCATGGAGCGTGTCGATTTTTAGCCTTTTTCGTAGTTAGAAAGCTTGGTCCCCGCGTGGGACAAAGAAACGCACTAACTACAAGAAGAAGCTGAACGAGAAGCTGATCGAGAACGATCGAGATGTTCGACTTATCGCCAATACGATTCACGATTCATGATGTCAGGGAGGTTCTGAAGCTTGATTTTTCGATTCTATGGTGTATAACCCAGAAGAACCGTCACATTTTCTACATATTCTACAACAATGAGCCGGCGGGTCGTCCTTAAAGACTACCGTAATCGAATCCTGAGCCTACCGTAACCTAAGCCTCTACCATCACTTCATTATCTATCTTAATTGTATTTATGCACGCTTGACGACTACGTAGATGGGTTATGGTAACGTCTATTGTAAACCATCTACGATTATGATAAACTAGACATGCTTTAAACCGTTTAGAGCGTGTTAGAGGACGTCGGAGATCATGCGTTTCCGGGAAAGCACAAAGTATGCGTCAGAGTTCGACATGATGCTTACTATGACAGGGAAAGTGACACGATGCTTACTATGACAAAGGAAAGTGACACGATGCTTACATTGACAAGGAAAGTGACACGATGCTTACTAGGACAAGGGAAGTGACACGATGCTTACTTTGACAAGGGAAGTGACACGATGCTTACTTTGACAAGGAAAGTGACACGATGCTTACAAGGAAAGTATTACTATTACTTGTAAAACTTAAAGCTATTAAGCTATCAAATTTTAATATTTATAAATCTATTTTCTAATCTTTCCAAGATCTATTTTCTAAACTCTAAATTGTGCTAGTCATAAGTCACAAGTTCCAGTGTTTCTTTGGAGGCAAAACACAGGAAAAGGGGTTGTTGATTGCCTGATTTGTCTTTACCCCTTTTCTCTAAACATACTTGAAAAAAGATAAGTGCTAGATATAAAATGGGAAGAGATTTCAAGGTCTTTTTTAAGCCAAAAGTTTTCATTTTCATTCTTTGACCGTTTCTTTTTCACAAATACTTTTTTCACAATGTTTTTCCTACTAATTGTGGTCATTTTGACCACTTATGCCTTATTTCAATATCAGTTGATGCGGAAATTACCGCCAGGTTGGTTTTTCACAGAATACTGTAATTTATTCAAATTTAGGTCCAATTCCATTTTTGTTCTTTGGAAATTTTCCGCATCTTTTCTACTATTGTGTGCGGAAAGGTGGCTTTGCGAAAGCGCTACGTGAGATACAAAAAAGTTATGGAGATGTGAGTTGGCTTTAAAAGATTTCACTGATTTAAAAAAAAACCCCATCAATAAAATGAACAACTAACTCTAATCGATTCCCCGATCCCGAAAACCCCTGGGTACAAATTTACAGCTGAATATCTTCTTTTTATGCCAGAAACAAAGTAAAAGAGAAATGCCTAAATGACTGGCGAAGTGTTTTTTGTGTGCCCGCGTAATCGCTCTCCATCTGGCACAGGTCCCAGATAGATAGGTGTTCCCTTTTAGGACGTAAAGTAGAAGGAGCTCCCGATTTCCACTGCCAGTCAGCCATTTCCCCTGCGAATCAACCATTTCCCCTGCGAATCAGCCATTTCCACTGCAACTCAGCCATTTCCACTGCAACTCAATGGTTCCAATACGGTTCCAAAACGGTTGCTATTTCGATTAAATATGGTTCCAATACGGTTCCTATTTTGATTAAATGTGGTTCCACTGCAACCCAGCCATTTCCACTGCAACTCATCCATTTCCCCTGCAACTCATCCATTTCCACTGCAACTCATCCATTTCCACTGCAACTCATCCATTTCCACTGCGAATCAGCTATATCTTCCCTTTGTGCCATCTACAATTCAGTAAAAAGTTCCAGCCTTGTCAAACGTCATTTTTGCTCCTTCTCGGCCCCATTTCTCGTTGTAGAGCTGTTTTGGCCAGCTAATTTTTTGATCATCAATATTCATCATGAGATCTATCGAATGATGAATATTGATGACCAAAAAACTTTCAATCATCCCAAACGGCCACCTCTACTTCCCTTGGGAGCCATTTTCGCTGCTTTGGGCGTCACTATGCCCAAATGTCTCGAATCAATTTTGCCTAAATTTGGCTTTATTTTTGCTACAAATTCTGTATCCCGTCAAATCATTGTTTTTCCTAAACAATGGTTGGCCGATAATCTTTTGAAGATTTCATCTAGCGGTTCGAAGAGAAAAGAAAATTTTTGACCGGCCGGATCCGGTCAAAAATTTTATTTTCTCTTCGATGAATTTGGCTAGAGACTATTTGGTTGTAGCAAATTAGAGCCAAATTTGAGGCAAAAATTGATACCAGGAATTTGAGCATAGTGACGCCGAAAACCGAGAAAACTGGCTCAGTCGCTCACCGATCCTTTATCTTTAGGAGCTCCAAAAGGGAAGCTTCTTATACTCAAGCGGTTTGCCAGAAAGCGAGCGATCGTGCGCACTCACAAAGAACACCTCGCCAATCATATACCTAGGGATTTCTCTTTGGCTTTGTTGGTGGCATAAAAAGAAGATATTCAGCTGTAGATTTGTACCCGGGGGTTTTCGGGGTCGGAGAATCGATTGGAGCTATTCATTTTATTGATTCTATCAATTAGAATACCAAAGTAACGCGTAGAATAATCACAGAAAAGGACGGAAGCCAATTTAGCTATTTCTATCCATCAATGCACTGATTTTAGTGAAAAGCATCTATTTCCAAGAGGATAATGATTGTTTTCGTGATTATAATTGGCTTATTGATATTTAGGTACACACCCTATGGCTTGGCCCAATGCCTTTCGTCAACTTGTGCACATTCGAAAAGGCTAAAGAGCTCATGGTGAATCAGGTACATAGCCGTACTTTGTAGCCACCCATAAACGCCTTCTTTCTGGTGCACTGAAAAGAAAAATACGAAATCAAGTGCTCCAGAAGGGGTGCGTTTAAAGATTTGAACACAAAGGACACACAGAAACTTCCAGAAACTTTCAGGGTCACACGCAGCTCGGTCGTTTCACCGCTCCGTTCATTCGATTAAATCAAACTGGTAAAATTTTGATGATAAAAGAAGTTGATTTTGATACTAATCAGTAACGAATTTACTAACAAACAAATAATTACTAACAAATTCATCAAAAACTATCTAAATTTTGATCTATTGGGTTGGTGAATTGAAAACTGCCGGCTATTGTCATATGTGACAGTTTGAGCACTTTCTTCAAAAGAAACCCATTTTGGTGTCAATGGAAAAGTTGTAGAGAATCAAAAATTAAGCTTATATCCAAATTTTCAGAACGATTCAAAAACTGGTTTTCAAGAAATGCCAAGAAATGTAAATTTACATTTACAAATTTACGAATTTTCACAAAACTTACATTTTAAGCGAAACTACTAAGTGTATCTTTTTGGAAATTTGGCTATAAGCCTAATTTTTGATTCTCTACAACTTTTCTATTGACACCAAAATGGGTTTCTTTTGAAGAAAGTGCTCAAACTGGGACATTCCTCCATTTTTGAGTCTCCAGTCCTCCATTTTTGAGTCTCACACTTGTCTCACACACAAACCAAAATCCTACTACGAAAGAGGAATCCGCAAATTGCCTGTAAAATGGGCAGAAGTCGTCAATAATAATGGAAATTATTTGGAATGAATTGATGGTTTTATGTTGGATAAATTTTGGTTCAAAGCCCGGCAGTTTTCAATTCACCAACCCAATAATAAAGCTTTTAGATGAGTTCGGCAAAACCTGGGGAATCATCTCGAGCACTGATGAGACTTGGCTCGAGCATAGGTTTCTCTTTTTTAAGGATATTGTAAAGGCGAATAATTTTAGACGTTTCGCTTTGCATACGTTACGAAATTTCGGAATGGGACGAAATTTGATGGAGGGGAGAATTATTGAAGGTTTGTTGTACCAAAATAAAGGTTTGTTGCGTTTGAGCGCAATTCTGTAAACACATTTCATCTAGCATAGTGACTACTTGGGTAATGGGTCTACAGAGGCTTGCTAGGCTTCAAAAAGATATGCTGTAAGGCAGCGAGAGTAGAGCAGAGCCAGGCCAGGGCCTGGGTTCATAAACTGCGAAATTTAGCAAAATTTTTGAGGGTTTTCCTAACAAGGGAACGCCTTGAAGTTACATTTCAGGAGTGAGCTGATTCCGAGGTGCAAACGCAGCCTGGTTAAGCATCCCAAAACTGCTTTCAAATCCTACTTATCAAGCCGTTTTTGAGATATAAGCCTTCAAAGTTTTGGTTAATTTCGCCAAAGCTTGACCAAGCTAGCCTACTTAAGGTTTTGGCCTTCTGGAAGCCTACTTAAGGCCATCTGGAATAGCGCTGTTTGGAATAGCGCTGTTTGGAATGGCGCTGTCTGGAATGGCGCTGTTTGGAATGGCGCTGTTTGGAATGACGCTGTTTGGAATGGCGCTGTCTGTAATGGCGCTGTCTGGAATAGCGCTGTTTGGAATGGCGCTGTTTGGAATGGCGCTGTTTGGAATGGCGCTGTCTACTGTAACTATAAGCTTATGAAAAGTACAAGAATAGCAATAAATAGGAATTGGGGAAATTGAATCTGCTTTTGATTCTGCCAGCTCACTTCCACTGAGCTATCATATTTTAGAACTCGATTATCAACTAAACGAACTCGATCAACGAATGGTTGACGGGAAAGCGGAGATCCTGGTGGCAAAGTTGACGGATTTGATCGTTGGATCGGTGATCAACCGACTTCTCTTTGGATACAGATTTGATCCTGTTTGTCATTAGGAAAACCAGGGCTGACAATGTTTTTTAAAAGACCAAAGCAGCTAAGCAGACCAAAGAAAAGCAAACCAAAACAAAGCAGCAGACCCAAGCTTTTCAGCCCCGTCGTGAGTACTTCTTCAAGATCAAAACCCGTATGGAACGAATGATCAACAACACGACCCCGTTGGATTTCATGATTAGAGACTGGTGGAAATACGTTCCCCTTCTCAGCTGGTTGTTCTGTAGCTTTGAAAAGAATGTTTGATTTCAGGCGTTTGAATACGATTCATGAAGCAATTGATCCAATCATTGAATACGTACGGGAAAACATTAAACGAAGGTGAGTGTCGATCAAGTTAACCAAAAAATGCCTAGTACAGGGTGTCCAAAAAGGATTCTTTTTGAAAAAGGATTGAGGATTCTTTTTTTGACAGTTTTATTGTTTTATCTTTTTCTTTTTCTTATTTATGACTATTCTTTTGTATTGGCTTTTGAAGGTACTCAAGTGCACTTTTCAGGAAAGAAGAACTCAAAACAGGAGAATACGTTCTTGGGGAAGAGCCGGAAGACTTCATTGATGCCTATTTGATTGAGCAGAAGAAACGAGGAACGGATTTGGGAGAGATGACGTTTGTGCTTTGAACTGCTTTTGCGAAATATGATTTCTTAAAGAAATTCAGTCTACTAGTATCAATTTTACTTCACTTTAGTGCTCAAGGCCTTTTGGTGGATCTCCATGACCTGTGGCTAGCTGGTCAAGAAACAACATCGGTCACTCTACAATGGGCTTTACATTTACTCTTGCGACATCCTACTGTAATGAAAAAATGTAAAGAAGAGGTGATTTTTGATAAATAAACAACAAATGGATTAGTTTTTGCGGTTTTAGATCCTCCGAGAAACTAGTGGCAATCGAAATCTTTCCCTAAACGATCGCCAAACCACTCCGTACTTTGTAGCAACTTGCACGGTACGTTAATCAACCATCAATCAACGTAATCTTATCCTAAACTTTTCTAAATATCTTAAATTGATTAAGACTGTTTCAGGAAGTCCAACGCCATGCCTCAATTCTTAACTTTAACTTGTGGAGGACAACAAACGGGCCAAGTTCGATCGATGGGTAAAAACTCGTTCTTTATTAGAATGGAAACTTTTTCAGTTACGATCTCCCTATAGGAACACTGACTACAGCTCAAATTTCTCTGATTCTCAGTGATCCAGAGACTTTCAAGCAAACTCAAGAGGTTGGTGTTTCGGGAGCTTATTCCAAGTCCAAGACGGGAGCTTATTCCAAGTCCAAGACGGGAGCTTATTCCAAGTCCAAGACGGGAGCTTATTCCAAGTCCAAGACGGGAGCTTATTCCAAGTCCAAGACGGGAGCTTATTCCAAGTCCAAGACGGGAGCTTATTCCAAGTCCAAGACGGGAGCTTATTCCAAGTCCAAGACGAAAGCTATGTAGTAACTTATACACTTCTACAAAACTTGACTCTTCCGTAGTTTTCGGGTATTTTGAAAGAATCCGGGGCTTTTGAAAAATCCGGGTCTTTTCAATGGGTCGCCAACTTTGAAGGCATATAACTTTGTCTAGAGAGCATATTTTTGTTAGCTTTTTATATCATCGTAAAGAGGACATTTCAGGCTTTCAAATGATACCAAATAGAGCTTGATTGGAATAATCCAGTCCAAAAAATCAGAGCCAACTCTGAGCAAGTGAGGCCTATCCAACTCGGGTGTCGTGTCGCCTTGTTTGCATGGGAATGAAAAAACCCGATTAAGATCTATTTGGTATCATTTGAAAGCCCAAAATCTTCTCTATACAATGATATAAAAAGTTAACAAAAATATTATCTCTGGACAAATTTATAGGCCTTCAAAGCGTGACGATCCGTTCAAAATATCCAGATTTTTCCAGAATACTCGAACTCTTTCAAAATACCCGGAAACTACGCAAGAGCCCAAATTTCTTGCATTCCTACATTTCCAGTTTGACCCGTCACGTTACCTGAATGAAAATGGAAAATCATTGTTCGAGAAAACAATACCATTTGGGATCGGGAAACGAAGTTGTCCAGGGGAAAGTCTCGCAAAGGCTGAGATTTATTTGGTTGGTGAAAAAAGTTGAAAAATGGTTTAGGTACTACGGAAAATAACTGCGTTTTTCATACTCAACTTCAATCATAAAAGATTTTTCTTATTTAAAACACTAACTAATCAAATCTACCACTTCTTGGTGCATCAGCAATTGTTCCCGTAGCATCGTAGCTTTGAATAGTGTGGAGAATGACACTTCTGTCGACTTTAAGACGCTTATGAATTTCTGGCGCCGAGATTCGCTTGTGCAATTCGATGATCGATGTTTTGGGACTTTGAAAAAATTTTGGCTTCTAGAACACACTGAAAAATCCATCGGGCTGAGATCTGGAGAGCTAGGAGACTCAGAAAAAGAAATGAAGTCCGGAAAATTGTTCGGGAACACTTTTTACTTAGAGCAAACCATAGGTTAATTGGTGAATTTGTTATTTTTCAATGAAAGTCTGAAAAGAAACTGAAAAGACTTTCTGAAAATAAGATAAAAACAAAAGGAAGGAATCAAACCCGAGCAGAAAGTTGATAGCTTGTTTCGGAAACAAGAATCTTATCCATTATACCACAAGCTCACATTCCAGGATGGTGGAAGTAGCTTTATATAGGGACTGATTTTCTATTCAGATTCTCGGCAACATTCTCACTCGCTATAACATCACTCCGTCTGAAACAAATCCACCAAAAGGAATCGCTAGCTTGTTATCAGGTCAGTGTTTTAGTAAGGTACAAGGCTCACTCCTGACAGCCGATCCCTGTCGCAAATCCCTGTCGATTCAGCTGATTGGTAGAGCGTTCGCCCGGTAAGGAAAAGGTCGTGGGTTCGAATCCCGAGGCTGACAATGTTTTGTCTTCTCAACCCAAAAAGTTCGCGTGTCCAACTCTTTGTTGGACACGCGTCTAGTCTTAGTGGAGTCACTAAATTTAACATTTTAGTTGGTCATCGTCCGAATCGTTTCTCAGCCGTTTTCGAAAAAATTGAAATATAATATAAATGAAAATACACTGTAATTTGTCTTCCAAATGTCTTGTAAATAAATTTCTATGAAAAGGTTTATTTGAAACTTTCTCTGAAACAATAATATTCTCTCAAATTGAAACTGAAACTGAAACTCAATCTAAAACTCAAACTCAAACTCAAACTTCCCAACTTTTATAGTTATCCGTATTCTCCACACAATGCAGTGGCATTTTCGGGAGCTGAATGAAAAAAATTGCATATAGATTTACAAATTACATATAGATTTGTTACCCGTTTGCATCGATAATTGATAAAGCAATCCCTGTCTTCTTGGCAATAGACGATTTTCACTGGAATATGATTGCTGAAGAGAGCTCAAGGAAAATGTTTTCGAAAATGTGTCGTCTTTTGAAGTCTTTTGTGTCGTCTTCATAATTTTCTGATACGTCTAGGTTGATTTTGATTGAGGTTGATTGGTCTAGTGAATCCTGCGAAAAACAGAAGCAAAACTAGCAAAACTAGCAAAACTCTAAGTTAGATCGCATTGTTATGCCAGTTTTGCTGCTGTTTAAGTAATGCAATCGCTTGACAGGATGCTGAACACGACACGATGCTTTGTAGCAAAAATAAAGTCAAGTATAGGGCAAGAATTGATCCCAAGGATTTGGGCATAGTGACGGTCAAAAAGGGAGAAAACTGGCTCAGTCGCTACCCGCTCTTTTCCATTTACCGAAAAGAGAAAAGAAAAGAGAAGAGAAACCTTCTATACTGGAGCGGTTTGTCAGATGGAGAGGGATTACCGGGCCGCACAAAGAACACTTCGCCAGTCAGGATTTCTCTTTTGTTTATGACATAAAAAGAAAATATTCAGCTGTAAATTTGTACCCGGGGGTTTTCGCGGTCGGAGAATCGATTGGAGCTATTCATGGAGCTATGGAGCTCTAGCCTATGACCTGGCCATGATCTAAACCCGGTTTTACGGTTTCTTCTTCAAATAGAAATGTTTGTGTTTTTTTTTATTTTCCGAAGGTAATTTTGTTTTACTATTAGGGGCTTAAAGTAAAAATAGCAAAAAAGGAAAAAGCTTTGCAGCAAAAGGATTCGAACCAGCTGCAAAACAATCAAGCGTCTCGCCTGGCACAAGAAGTTTATCCACTAGATCACGGCCGTACTATCTCCCAACGCGTGAGGGACTTCATAAAGGTAAGTGCTAAAACTTTCGTGCCAAATATCTTGCGTTTGGACGAACGAGGGCAAAAGTTATACAGATATTCGTGGTCAGCATGGTCGATTCTATAAGAACCATTCGGTCTCAACTCAATCCCAGATGCCGACCTAAAGGACTTCCCTTGTTAGGTGGCGCCAACGAAAGCTTACGCACCGCCTTATATACGCACCGCCTTATATACGCACCGCCTTATATACGCACCGCCGCTTATATACGCACCGCCGCTTATATACGCACCGCCGCTTATATACGCACCGCCGCTTATATACGCACCGCCGCTTATATACGCACCGCCGCTTATATACGCACCGCCGCTTATATACGCACCGCCGCTTATATACGCACCGCCGCTTATATACGCACCGCCGCTTATATACGCACCGCCGCTTATATACGCACCGCCGCTTATATACGCACCGCCGCTTATATACGCACCGCCGCTTATATACGCACCGCCGCTTATATATATATAGAAACTTCTCGATAACTTCGTACTAATTTTCAAGAGGAGATTCAGGGCTATCGAATGGATACAATAGTTTAGTTCATCTTTGAATATTCACCGAATTGTCAGTAAAACAGTAACGACTACGTGACTGTACGACTAAAAAACCGTCGTCGTGAATGTGTTAATCGTCCAGTATTGTCCAGAACCTTTAGTCCGATAATCCAGTGCCTTTATAGACCTTGGATACCCTACAGTACCCTTACAATATTTACAGGATCAGTCTTCTTGAACCCACTTTCGGAAAGTTGCAGGCTACAGATGTCCCCAGTCCATCCTTCATCACATTTACATCCACTCGTTCGAAAAATGTATTTCCCATGGTTTGAGCAGTGATTCCTGTAACTGTATCTCAAATTATAAAGCTGTCACTGAGCCAGAAAGTTCAAGTTCTGTGCTTGAGTCTCAAAATTTCTTTTCTTACAAACTGCGTCTGCTGTATTCGCGCTCATACTCAGCCCGGTAGATCACGGAGCCGCGTCCTGCTAAAATTGATCAATTTTACGGCAAACGGTTGAGTTTGCGGTGTTATAGTAGTTGGGGAGGGGCAGTGTAGTAGTTGGGAAGGGGCAGTGTACATTCATGTGTACACTGCAGTGCACATTCATGAGCCAAAGCGCTTCTATGGTTTTCAATGGTGTAGATTCTTAATTTGGTACTTATTTAAGCTTTAGTGACTGTTTTATATTTCAATAGCTATTTCAAGCAGTTACTGAGGGCCTCTTATGGCGGTCGCGCACCTCTAAACCCATTGGAAATAGAGTCACTCTTAAAGGCTCAGAATTGTTGCTCAAACTAGTATAAAATGGTTTATAAATGCTTTCAAGTTGTTCAGAATGGTTTATAAATGCTTTCAATGGATTCAGTGCAATTAATTACACCAGAAAAAGTTTTAAAAACTAGTGACAAGTTCGAAAAAACTGGTGTTTACTGCCCTGTTTACTGAAAAACAAACTGCCCCCCACCCAACTGCTATAACACCGAATTTGGTACTTTTCAGTGATACTTTAGTCATCAAAATTATTTATTGGCCTTAAAAAAAGTTTCCAAGGAATTTAAAGGGGACTAGTTAGTAAGGTCTAGTTAGAAAAGCGCGAACGAATCAACGCCGTTCATTTCAACACCAACGAATCAGCGCCGATTATTTCAGCGCCGCGCAAAAAAGGCTTGATTTTCATTTCATTTCATTTCAGCGCTCGTAGGTTTTAGTATCCTTAATTCTCGCTTTGTTTTTTCGCGCTTAAAAATGGTATACTATTGGGTTGATGCATAATTATCCGGACTTCTTTTATAAATGATTTTATTTAACAAAAATAACATAAATAGTTAGAAAAATATGTTTAATTGATTATTCTGGAGCATATTCACCGCCTACATCAATAACTGATTGCCATTTGCTTGGAAGACGATCGATTCCACGAGCGGTTGTCAGGCTTTCGTCTTCTTCAACGGCTTCCAGAAGTGCCTTGTCATCGAATTCTGATGGCCGTCCTCTTCCTGGTTCATCATCAACACTTGTGTTACCGGACTTGAAACGATCGAACCATTCATAAACTGTTGCACGTCCAATTGTTCCTTGACCAAAAAGTTCTTTGAGATCGCGAAACGACTCTGCGGCAGACCATCCCTTTTCGAAGTGGTAGAGCATGATATGGCGAAGATGGATATGATTGTCGACACGCATTTTGTTCACTAAAGAATAACGAATATTTAAAAAAAAGAAATAGACAAAAAGCTTTCAAAACAAAAAAGATACAAGCACGCAAAAAGAAGTCCGGATAATTATGCATCAACCCAATAGTAAAATCACCCATTGAGCATCTAAAAGCTTTTTCTGCTTTTTTTCATTTTAAGTAATTGTCGTTGTTTTGTTGATTTTTATTGTTATTATTGCTGAAATACAAATAAATATGAAACTGAAATCATAAAAAGACCACTGAAACCACCAAAACCACGTGTATACAGAAAAGGATTGCGTTGGCGCTGAAATTATCGGTGCTGATTCGTTCGCGCTGTTCTAACTACCGTAAATACTGTAATAGTACCCCACCCGGGTGGGGTGAGTGTCTGTAAACAAAAGAGTGTCTGTTTGTCTGTTTGTCTGTTTATCTGTTTGTCTGTTTGTCTGTTTGTCCGTCTGTACGAGTTTTATTAAATCTAAATTCTGTGAGTCAAAACAGGCCAGAATTGACAAATTCAAACATTTTTCATAAAATCATTTTGAAAACTGCCTCAAATGGTCCTCATGGTTCATTTTCTTTTTGGCCGCAGCCTACCGTAAATACTGTAATAGTACCCCACCCCCATAATGACGGGGCGGGGTTTTGCGTCTAGCTTTGAACGAGTTTTTCTCGACACTGGTTTAAGCTAGAATGCGCGCTTAGGTACCAAAAAATAGCCCTGAATTTCAGCTATTTTTTGATACCAAAGACGCACTTTTTGGAAGTACGGGCGCTTTGAAAAAAATGAAATACTAAAAAACTTTTGCGACTACGCGACTGTACGAGGGGTTGGGATACTATTACAGTATTTACGGTAGGTATAAATGGGTTTAAAGCTGAAAGAAAAGTTCTTAAAAGGTCGCCAAGGCAATCAAAAGCAAAATTTTGGCTTCTTATCGTGTTTGACTGGCATTTCGTTTTCTAAAAGGCATCTACTGTCGAACTTCGATACAACGAACTTCGATACAACGATTTTGAAATTGTAAGATGAATGAAGAGACTGGTGATCTAAAAAGTGCTCAAAATTTCTGCGTAGCTGCCCCAGCCAAATACAATCAGTGGCCGTGCAGGGCAGCTACGAATTTGAGGCACATTTTAGGTTTGTTATATCGAAGTTTCCGGTCTCGAACGATTCGTTATATCGAAATTCGACTGTATTTCAAAAAGCTGCCATATTCAAACCATAAAAAAACGCCAGCTTCCATTCGATCAGTC
>CAUEEP010000458.1:137500-198450 GCA_958450365.1 Mesorhabditis belari | reverse complement strand
TTCCAAAGTTTATAACGGGCAAATCCCAAAGATGGTAAGGAGTTGTACAGAAAATTAAAAGAAAAAGTATGTTCCTAGTTTCTTTTGAAGGGAAATTTCTATTGCGTGAATGTTTCAAAAGGAATTTTTGTTGGGGTCGGATCTAAATTGGTTCATAGTTGGACTACTCCTATGAGTAGTGCCATAGGACTACTCCTATGAGTTCTCCTATCAAATCTTCCAGACTGGTTCTAGGCTGGCCTAACTTGACTTGTAGTTATGGACTTTTGGAATGGCTTTGATCACTCAATTAGTCCAGCGCTGATCTTCCTAGTCTATAATAGTGTCCAACCTGTGATGACGAGTCAACAAAAAAGCTGCCACAGTCAAATACCGTACCCTAAACAATGACAGACAGACAGAAAGAGGCCAGACAATAGAAGTACCGTAGTCTGAACAATGTGGCGCGTATTAAAAGGATTCGAGAATCGAGTTCATCAGGAGAATCTTTTTCTTGAATATCGGCAATAAACCTTTTCCCCTTTTTCTGCAACTTCTAATAACTGTTAATTTGTGAATTCTTTTGACGACGAGTCACCAAAAAGCTGCCGCCATCTAATAAGATACCAGAAATACCGTACCCTAAACAATGTCGCGCCCAAAACGCGTATATAAGGACACCTTCTTTTCCATTTAGTCTTGTGAAAGCTGTTTTCTTTTACCTAGATACTTTCACAATTACTAGGTACAATTTTCATCAAAGCACAATTCCTTTTTCTTTAAGTTAAAACCCTTCTTTCCTTGAGCTTTGTTAAAACATTTTGCCCACGAATAAACTTTGGTTTTGTTATTCATTCAAGCTGAAAGCGCACAGGTCAAAACGTCTAGTGAATTCAGAGGAAAGCACACAAGTAATACAAAGCAAAATCGTTTTGATACAGCCAATGATCACCTCAATGGGTTTCCCTTGACTCGACACTATTATATACTGACTTTTGTGTTGGGGTTACAATTTTCAAACCATGAGTTCGTTACTGGAGCCAAATGTTTGTTTTAAGCTTATCAGTAAAGCTATGCATAGCTACAAAAACATTAGCACAATTTACAGATAACCGTTCACCGAGATGCGAGCTCGAAAGAAGTGCCTCTCTTCCAGTCACCCACCAATTACACGAACACCGTCTCTGCATGTATCGGACCACTTTATTGGTGAGTTTAGTGGGAACCTTGCTTCACAAAACGCTAGCTTTATAATTTAATAACTAAACTGTTTTTCTTTTCAAATGTTCAGGTTCAATGACTGGATTCGTCTAATCATTTTCGTTGAATATTGGAAGTTTATTGG
This sequence comes from Mesorhabditis belari, assembly GCA_958450365.1. NCBI lineage: Eukaryota > Metazoa > Nematoda > Chromadorea > Rhabditida > Rhabditidae > Mesorhabditis > Mesorhabditis belari. The sequence goes on along the minus strand of CAUEEP010000458.1, from coordinate 197,126 downwards.
TGTCAGCAAGTATGGCTTTACAAAGGGATTTTCATAATTGTCTAGAATTTGTCTAGAATTCTTTTAACTCCAAATGTGATCTCAAAAGATGTCGCCAAAGTAATCGAGTATTATAAAGCTCAGGTATAGCATTCTATTAGGTTGATGCATAAGTGTTTTTGTTCCTTTTCGTCTGCCGTTTCAAGCCAACAAATGCACGAATTAAACTACGGTTGATTTCATTAGAAAAAGCAATTATTTTCTGCAAAATAACATTAAAACGGGTTTAAAAATATTTAATGCCTGGATTTTCTTGAGAGTATGAAGTCGGGTAGTCAAAAAGGGCTAACTCGATGATGCGGTTTAGGCTCAGGCTCAGGCTCAGGCTCAGGCTAAGCCTCAGCCTAAGCCTGAGCCTGAGCCTGAGCCTGAGCCTGGTTTTAGACACCTTAGCTAAAAGAAAACCTATCTTCGTGTCAATAGATAAAAGATAGAGAAAAAACGTTTGATATTTCGCCAAAATTTCAGAGAAATTCATTCAGCCAATTTTTCCGTAGAGTTTTTTATAGATTTTTACGAAAAAGGCGTTTTTCACTCTCGAATTTGCTTGAAGTGAACCGAAATTCATTTAAAAAGATGCAAATTGAACAAAAAAACACTTTTTTTATAGAGCAAACTATAGATTAATTCGTGAATTTGTTACTTTTTAACAGAGGTACGAAAAAACGAAAACACTTATGCATCAACCTATTATTCTTTTCTATATCTTCTGGCACACTCAATCCTTCATTCATCTAGCAACAATGCCCTCATTCCATAAGAAAAGTGTAGATTTCAGGGCGCCGGAAGGTGTGCCTTTTCGAGTTTTCAACACAAAGTACACCGAAAAGTCCAGTGTACTTTGTGCACATAAAAATACTCCTCTCGGCGCACTTCATTCAGCAAAACAAAGGCTTTTGTCTGAAGGAAAATAGAGGAACCAGTGCGCCAAATGGTGTGCGTTTCCAAACATAAAGTAGACTTTAAAGAGCAAATCAGCTCTTTGAATGGTCTAACGGAATGTCGAATTCGTAGTAAAGGCAAAAATATAACCAAATCGAGATTGAATACACCTTTTGGCTCGAATTCATCCAAGAGCCCTTGCAACACTTTATCTTCCCATTTCTTGACGTTGTCGTGGATAGTATTGGCGGCTTCTCTTTGCAATGTTCGAAAAACAATCCCGTGTCTTTGTTTGTAGCTCAGTCCTTTATCGATCCTTCCCTTACGGATCTTCCCCTCTTCCCAAAACGGAACGGCTATCTATCGGGGGCGTGTGCCTGTCAGGAGGTGATTACCCGGTCGCACAAAGAACACATCGCCATTCATTTGCATTGCAAATGATTCCCCATTTTTCGGGTTGCAAAAAGGAACACATATCCATCGGTGGCATGTGCCAGACGGCGAGCGATTGCCCTGCCGCACAAAGAACACATCGCCAGTCATTTTCAAATTCAAATTTCTAGGGAATCATCGAAACGCATGGTTGGCCTTTATTACCATTCACGGAGAAAGTTTTCTTTTCTTTTTTTCCTTTAAAACGAAAATTTGATAGGTAGATCCAAACTATGGTGTTCACTATGTGAGCGATAATCTTGACACACAACATTGCACTTTTTGGTCGAAAAGTAAATACACTTACATTGGTGATGTTGATGGAAATGCTTTATATTAGGTAAAAAGAATTCGAAAAGTTCGAAAAGTTCGGAAACTTTGAAAGAAATTGTGAATTTTAGAAATCGAACCAAGCTCTTTGACTTTCTCGAATCGTGGGGCAAGAAGAAAAAGGATTTGGGTGAGCTGAGAAAGACTGTAAACCAACAGAGCTGAGAAAAAATCAACAGAATCGCTCGCTCGACACTTTTGCCAAGACTTATGAAGAGATTCAGTTAGACTTATTTGTCTAGACAAGAAAGACAAGTACCGTTTCCTTCAGGTGGCCTAATTTTCCCCCATGTCGCGTTAACATTCGATCCACCGACCGTTCCTCGACCCTACAACTATGAGCAATTCATCAAGCTCGATGGACTTAAACATCCGAAAGTTTTCAGCCAATGGAAATTTCCGAAGGTTTAAAACCTCTCCATTCAAAGCATTCAAAGCATTCAAAGAGTTTTTAGTCAATATTTCTGACGCAATACATTCGAATCGCATGGGTTCACTACCCGAGGGAGCATTTTGGGAAGAGGAAAAGCCACAAGGTGATTTGAACAAAAAGTTTCTTAAACTTAAAGATATCAATATCGGTTTATCAGTAATTTGCCGGCGAATCAGATTTTTAGGGTCAGTTTCAATCTTATCTCACAATCAGTTTTGGTTATTTCAGCCAGTTGAGTGGTCTAACAGAATGTGGAATTCATAGCAAAGGCAAAAATGTAGCCATTCAGGATTGAATACATCTTTTGACTCGAATTCATCCAGAAGTCCTTGCGAAAGTTCCTCTTCCCATTTGTTGACGTCGTCGTGGATAGTATCGGCGGCTTCTATTTACAATGTTCGAAAAACAATCCCGTGTCTTTGTTTGTCGCCCAGTCGTTTATAGCTTCTTCCCTTAAGGATGTTCCCTTACCGATGTTCCCCAAAAGGGGACGGCTATCTATCGGGGGCGTGTGCCAGACAGCGAGTGATTACCTGGTCGCACAAAGAACATTGCAATCATATATTCAGCTGTAAATTTGTACTCTGGGCTTTTCGGGGTCGGGCAATCAAAGCTATTCATTGAAGCTATTCATTTTCTTGAATCTAACTCGGGTTGTACAGTAATACGCAATATCTAAAGCTTAGAAGAAAGTTTATTTAGGTTCCCAAAGAAGAGGGTCTTTATCTACATGCTCGGGAGAATTTCGACAAAAAACCCAAACGTGACGCAAATCCATTTTGATGTTCGACTTTTCGATGAGGTTCATCTAGACTTTGAAAGCTATAATCTATAAGTTTTCAGGAGGATATTGACGAAAAAGTGGACAGTATTCGGGCAACGATCTTTGAGATTTTCGATGGAGAGATCCCGGAGTATAAAACGCATCAAGTATATTCACAGATATACGCTTGTAAAAGGAAGTGAGTTTAGAAAAAAAGAATTTCTACAGCTATTCAGCTGGATAACTTCGAAGATAGTATTATTAGATCCAGTAAAAGAAACAAAGATTATCCAACATAAAGCTATAAATCTCTTTCAGGGGCTCACTCCGAAAAAAAAGGCTGTTCTGAGCCGGGCGTTTCATGTTTTCAAGCAATTCACAAACTCGACGATTGGATTTACACAGAGCCAACCGAGGAGAGCAATTATGTTGTGATTTAAGATCTCATTTGATTGATTTTTTGATTTGAAATCATGATTTCGCATAGTTCTATCGTGATAAAATGATTTACTATGGAAAACAGCAATAAAAACAAAGCTTTCAACCGATCAGTTAAAGCTTTAAGCTTTCAGCTTAAAAACTGTCCATAAAAAAGCTAGAACAATTTCCCAAAAAGATCAAAACAATGGGCCAGTCCGGGGATTGAACCCGGGACCTCTCGCACCCTAAGCGAGAATCATACCACTAGACCAACTGGCCGTGTGTGGCTTTGCGAGGAAGGGGGTTTTATCAGGTGAGTTTTATACAATCTAATTGAAAGATCTTTAGATTTAAAAGGTTTTAAAAGGTTATAAAAGGTTTTAAAGGTGCCATTAGGTGCCATTAGGTGTAAAAAGATGAAAAAAAAGTCAAATCAAAAATCAGATGAGAAAAAAGATAGCTTTGAAAAGATTTCTGCAAAGAAAATAGCCAAAAAAAAAAGTTAAAAATCGATTTTTGCCTTTAGCCTTTAGCTACAGATCATAAACTATTAACATCGAAAAGTTTGACGCGCAAATCTCTTCAAATTTTCGTCATCAGCTTTAACTTTTCTTAGCCAAAGTCTTTCATCTCGTTTTACTAGAGACTAGAGATCTGGGCCCAGTCTCATCTTCCAAAAGCTTTTCTCAATAAGGATTCTTTCTTTACACATCGCATTTGTCTAGCGAGTTTCGATAGAAATTGAGTTATCCTTTAGCACAGGCTTGATCAAAAATCTCTAGCGTATCCACAATCGCTTAGAAGAATTCCCTGTTTTACTTTGTGTTGAAAAGTCCTGATAGATAAGACTCCCTTTGAAGACTTTACTGTCGTGTACCGGGAGACCTCGAGCTGATCCATTGAAGCTCTCCATCGTCATTAGTTGATTGATGAAAATCCTTTACAATTGCTGTAATCATGCTCGTTCTGGAATGGCTTTTGAATTCGAATTTGAGATTCATCAATCGCTCAATAATCATTGGGATTCCGATTAGATTAAAAAACGTCACTCTGTTTGGACTTTATGCGTTCCAGTAGGCCTACTTCTTGTACTTCTTGGCGTTTTTGATAAAAAATTGTTGTTTCATGGCAAGCTTTTTAGTTCCTAGATGACTTTTGCTAGATGGCTTTTGCTAGATCGCTAGTCGCTAGTCACTAGATTCTTTACCTGGACCTAGGCCCTGTAAAAACTCCTGGGTAAAAAGTACCCTGGACTTGCTAGAAGTCACGAGGTTTGGGTCTGGCTTTAGAGTCTTTTTCTTTAGAGTCTTCAAGTCTTTTTAGTTCAAAGTGCCGCAGTTTTCAATTCACCAACCTAATATAATCAAATCTATAACCTTTCACAGCTTATTACTATCAATTTTGATATACAAAATCGATCAATCAATCAATCAAATCAATCAATATGGCGTCTAGCTCGCGGTGTAAGCTTTGGTTTTGGCCCTGGCTTCTTCTTTGGTGCAGAAACGAACTCGGACTTTCTATAATTTCGCACGGCAGAGTCAGATCGGCCCAAATTTTTTGCGATTTTCCTTATTGAGTCGCTAATCCTCAAACGGGCATCAATCTGGCCTTTATCTTAATCCGTGAGCAGCTTTCCGTGTGCCATTTACCTGGAAATTAACAAAAATTATAAATTTAATAAAAAATATGCACAACAAAACGAAAAATTTCAAATAACAACAGCAAAAAGGCTTCTAAACGTTTCTAAACCTTCACCTAAATACTGTAGAAGATTCAAACTTTTTATAATCTGTAATCAAATCTATAACCTTTTTACAGCTTGTTACTATCAACTTTGATATAAAAAATCGATCAATCAATCAATCAATCAATCAATCAATCATTAGATCATTCAAAATCACTCTTTTCTCCTTTTTTCCTCCCATCTCCTGAGCCTTTTTAATCACAATTTTCAGTTAAGTATTTGAAAAATAGACTCAATTTTGGAAAAGTTAAGCTCTTTGAGACTCCACACAAAATAAATATTTCAAACGGAAAACGCCTTGAAAACAAAATTTTGAATCGTAACGCTTGAAACTGATATGAGAAAAGAGGAAAGAAAAAGGAAGAATTATTTAACGATTTCGCTTTATTTCTTTTTTCATATTTGTCTATTCTCTTTTTTGTTAGATTTTATAGAATTTTCTTTCGATTTAACCAATCAATTTTCAATTGGATTTCGATGAAGTTCGATTTCAAGGTGAGTCGACTTTGAGGGGGTAGAACAAATGCGACCTTTTTTTGCGCACCTGAACATTTGCGCACCTTTTTCTGCTGGAAAAGGCCTTAGGAAAGATCGTAGAGCTTCAAAAAATGTTTTCATAGAAGGGAATCGTATGCGTAGATTCCGAATTTCCGACAAATCAGACCTCGCTGACACGTCAAATTTGGGCTAAAAGGCAAAAATTGCGGAAAAGCGTTCCAGTTGCGTAGTTTCTGCCTTTTAGCCCAAATTTGACGTGTCAGCGAGGTCTGATTTGTCGAAATTCGGAATCTACGCAAACGATTCCCTTCTATGAAAACATTTTTGAAGCTCTACGATCTTTCCTTTAGAAACGAGGTATTTTGAACGGCTCGTCACACTTGGAAGGCCTATAACTTTGTCTAGAGATAATATTTCTACTAGCTTTTTATATCATTGTACAGAGGACATTTTTAGGTTTTCAAATGATACCAAATAGAGCTTAATTGGTTTTTCATTCCCATCCAAACCAGGCGACACAACAACGAGTTGGATAGGTCTCATTTGCTTAGAGCTGGCTTTGATTTTCTTGGACTCGATTATCCAATCAAGCTCTATTTTATATCATTTGAAAGCCTAAAATGTCCTCTGTACAATGATATAAAAAGTTAGCAAAAATATTATCTCTAGACAAAGTTATAGGCCTTCCAAGTGTGACGAGCTAAAACCTGGATTCTTTGAAGATACCCGGAAACTACACAAGAGCCGAGAGTTTTTCTGATGTAAAAAACAGAGCAAAGAGTCGACTAGAATAAATCACATTAAGAAGTGCTAACTATAAGAAAAATATTAGTTTTAATCTCTGAAAATTGGAAACTTTGCAACTTGATTTCATTCCAGGGTTTCCTCGTGATTTTCTCAATTTTCGCTTTGTGTTATATCTTCTGGATTCGTGATTTCATCTTTCATCAATATTCAAACGCCCAAATTCCTTATCATTTACTCCCATCGGTGCTCGATTTCGGCAGTACTACATGGAATTTCACATATGGAACGAATTGGGATAAATCTTTTTATAAAGAAGGACCATTGACGGGCGATGAGTTGTTCTTTCACAAAGCTTTTTACGATTTAAGGCAAGGAATTCTGATTTTTTCAAAAATCTCAATAGCTAATTGGAAAGTCGAAATTGAGAGCTTAATATGTTTTTTTTAAGAACAATTAGAAAATTCATGAACTGAATTTCAATGGGCATTCAATGAACCGAATTTTATTATCACAATTATCAGTATCATTCAGACTGACAATGAATCTTGTAATTCTTATTGAATGATATCAAAATTGGGCTAATCAAATGAAAACTGGGTGGTTGATTGGGTTTATTCGGAAGAATATGATATTGTATATTCTAGAGACCCAGCTGGCCCTCGTATCCGCTTACTAGTGACAGCGACATGCGCTGGACGAGGCGGCAAAATCGATATCTCGATTGATGGAAAGAAATTGGGAATCGAATGGAATAAGTGCACGAATTCCGGTGAAAATTTGTTTTTAAAAATGAATAAAAATCATTTTAGTCGGTTGTCCGAATAAGGAATCGTGTCCATATTGGCATTACGATATCGCCTCCAAAGTTTATAACGGGCAAATCCCAAAGATGGTAAGGATTGTATAGAAAATAGAAGAAAAAGTGTGTGTTCTAGTTTCTTGAAAGAAATTTCTATTGAGTGAATGTTTCAAAAGGAATTTTGTCTGGGTCAGGTCTAAATTGGTTCATAGTTGGACTACTCCTATGAGTAGTGCCATAGGACTACTCCTATGAGTTCTCCTATCAAATCTTCCAGACTGGTTCTAGGCTGGCCTAACTTGACTTATAGTTATGGACTTTTCGAATGGCTTTGATCACTTAATTAGTCCAGCGCTGATCTTCTAGTCTATAATAGTGTCCAACCTGTGATGACGAGTCACCAAAAAGCTGCCGCAGTCTAAGACTGTACCCTAAACGATGACAGACAGAGAGACGGATGTAGACAATAGAAGTACCGTAGTCTGAACAATGTGGCGCGTATTAAAAGGATTCGAGAATCGAGTTCATCTTTTTCTGAATATCGGGTTTTTTTCTTCTTTTCTTTTTCTGAATATCAAGAGAAAAACTTTTTCAAAACATGATAATCTTAGACTTTGCATTTTCTGAAAATAAATCCTTTCTGGCTTTGTCCTATTGAGAAAATGAAAAAAAAGAAAAAGAAAAAACTAATCGGTGCGGAGAATGTGACAAAAAATGAGGATTAAGCAAACATCCCTTAGAAGAATCATCAAAAACAAGCTCAAGTTAAAGGCCTACAAGGAAAATAAATCATAAATGCTATCAGTTGACGCTATTAGGGTGGTGCAAACGAAACTGCTGATGGGTATCAGCTCTCATTTATCGGAAACGAGCGATGCTAACGGTATTTTTCTTTTTATGGTTTGTTCGCATATTTGTTTGCTATTTATTTGGACATTTGAATTTTTTGGTTGTTTTTTATTTTATTTAAAAATGCTTATATTTTTTATTTAGATCATGGTCGAGCAATGCTACGAACAGCATTACTGTTTAACTTCAAAATTGGAAATTCTGCTGCCGAATCGCATCGTTCTCTCTGTGCTGCTTTCGGAGATGGCAGTTTGTCTCTCAGGCAGTGTCAGACTTGGTTTCAACGATTCCGAGAGGGAGACGAGACTTTGGAAGATTACGAGCACGGTTCGAGGCTAGAAGTTGTGAACGAAGCCAAGCTGAGGGACGTTATTCAGGCCGATCCATGCCGATCCATGCCAATCTGCTCGAGATCTTGCGAAAATATTCCATTGTGATCATGTCACCATCGGACGCCATCTTCACGCTATTGGAACGAAAAATCGTTGTGGAAGATGGGTCCCTCATCAACTCAGTGATGCTAACCTAGCATCCCGCATTTCCATCGCTGGCATTCTCCTGAATCGTGCAAAAATCCTGTCAGACTTGGTTTCAACGATTCCGAGAGGGAGACGAGACTTTGGAAGATTACGAGCACGGTTCGAGGCCAGAAGTCGTGAACGAAGCCAAGCTGAGGGACGTTATTCAGGCCGATCCATGCCATTCCATGCCAATCTGCTCGAGATCTTGCGAAAATATTCCATTGTGATCATGTCACCATCGAACGCCATCTTTTTTTAAAATTTATCGTCAAATCGGCAGTTTCTTTTGCACCACCCTAATATCAACCACACAAAACTGTTGATAGTTCGAAAAAAGCGCTCGAAAAGGCTTGGGAAGAGCTGGATCTCCTACACTTTCCCGCCACGATCGACGCTCTCCTATACCTTTTTTACGACATTTGAACGCCTGTGTAAAAGCTATTGGAGATCTTTTTAAAAAGGAATCGTTTTTATGAGTTGTTATGAGACAATAAAAGTTATTTTTAAGAAAAATCTTTGACCTTTTGAGTTGCTTTTTATAGAGAGACTTTTTTTATATGTAACGCTAATTTTGGCTCACCCTGTAATACAAAGCAAAATCGTTTTGATACAGCCAATGATCACCCCAATGGGTTTATCCTTGACTGGACACTATGATAGACTTTGTGATAGACTATGATAGACTGACTTTGTGTTGGGGTTACAATTTTCAAAAAAATGACTTTGTTACTGGAGCCAAATGTTGGGTTTAAGCTTATCAGTAAAGCTATGCATAGCTACAAAAACATTAGCACAATTTACAGATAACCGTTCACCGAGATGCGAGCTCGAAAGAAGTGCCTCTGTTCCAGTCACCCACCAATTACACGAACACCGTCTCTGCATGTATCGGACCACTTTATTGGTGAGTTTAGTGGGAACCTTGCTTCACAAAACGCTAGCTTTATAATCTAATAACTAAACTGTTTTTCTTTTCAAATGTTCAGGTTCAATGACTGGATTCGTCTAATCATTTTCGCTGAATATTGGAAGTTTATTGGTGTCAGCAAGTATGGCTTTACAAAGGGATTTTCATAATTTTGTTTAGAATTCTTTTAACTCCAAATGTGATCTCAAAAGATGTCGCCAAAGTAATCGAGTATTATAAAGCTCAGGTATAGCATTCTATTCTTTTCCATATCTTCTGGCACACTCAATCCTTCATTCATCTAGCAGCAATGCCTTCATTTCATAAGAAAAATGTAGACTTCAGTGCGCCGGAAGGTGTGTCTCATAAAGAACACATCGCCAGTCATTTTCAAATTCAAATTTCTAGGGAATCATCGAAACGCATGGTTGGCCTTTATTACCATTCACGCAGAGAGTTTTCTTTTCTTTTTTTTACTTTAAAACGAAAATTTGATAGGTAGATCCAAACTATGGTGTTCACTATGTGAGCGATAATCTTGACACACAACATTGCACTTTTTGGTCGAAAAGTAAATACACTTACATTGGTGATGTTGATGAAATGCTTTATATTAGGTAAAAGAATTCGAAAAGTTCGAAAAGTTCGGAAACTTTGAAAGAAATTGTGAATTTTAGAAATCGAACCAAGCTCTTTGACTTTCTCGAATCGTGGGACAAGAAGAAAAAGGATTTGGGTGAGCTGAGAAAGACTGTAAACCAACAGAGCTGAGAAAAAACCAACAGAATCGCTCGCTCGACACTTTTGACAAGACTTATGAAGATATTCAGTTAGACTTATTTGTCTAGACAAGAAAGACAAGTACCGTTTCCTTCAGGTGGCCTAATTTTCCCCCATGTCGCGTTAACATTCGATCCACCGACCGTTCCTCGACCCTACAACTATGAGCAATTCATCAAGCTCGATGGACTTAAACATCCGAAAGTTTTCGACAGTTGGAGATTTCCAAAGGTCTAAAACCTTTGCATTCAAAGCATTCAAAGAGTTTTTAGTCAATATTTCTGACGCAATACATTCGAATCGCATGGGTTCACTACCCGAGGGAGCATTTCGGGAAGAGGGAAAGCCACAAGGTGATTTGAAGAGAAAGTTTCTAAACTTAAAGATATCAATATCGTTTTATCAGTAATTTGCCGGCGAATCAGATTCAGAGGGTCAGTTTCAATCTTATCTTTCAATCTCACAATCAGTTTTGGCTCGTTCAGCTTTGGCTCAATCAGCTAGTTGAATGGTCTAACGGAATGTGGAATTCGTAGTAAAGGCAAAACTTTGCTAAGTCGGGATTGAATACATCTTTTGGTTCGAATTCATCCAAGACTCCCCGCAACACTTTATCTTCCCTTTTGTTGACGTATCTTCCCTTACGGGCCTACCCTTACGGGCCTACCCTTACGGGCCTTCCCTTACGGGTCTTCCCTTACTTTTGTAAATGATATATTCAGCTGTAAATTTGTACTCTGGGGTTTTGGGGGTCGGTCGATTGAAGCTATTCTTTTTCTTGAGTCTAACTCGGGTTGTACAGTAATGAGCAATATCTAAAGCTTAGAAGAAAGTTTATTTAGGTTCCCCCAGAAGAAGCTCTTTATCTACATGCTCGGGAGGATTTCGACAAAGAGCCAAACGTGACGCAAATCCACTTTGATGTTCGACTTTTCGATGAGGTTCTCTAGACTTTGAAAGCTATAATCTATAAGTTTTCAGGAGAATGTTGACAAAAAAGTGGATAGTATTCGAGCAACGATCTTTGAGATTTTCGATGGAGAGATCCCGGAGTATAAAACCCATCAAGTATATTCACAGATATACGCTTGTAAAAAGAAGTGAGTTTCGAAAAAAAAAGAATTTAATTCTTTAATTAATCGAAAGATATTCAGCTGGATAACTTAAAAGATAGTATTATTAGATCCAGTAAAAGAAACAAAGATTATCCATCATAAAGCTAGAAATCTCTTTCAGGGGCTCACTCCGAAAAAAAGGCTGTTCTGAGCCGGGCGTTTCATGTTTTCAAGCAATTCACAAACTCGACGATTGGATTTACACAGAGCCAACCGAGGAGAGCAATTATGTTGTGATTTAAGATCTCAATTGATTGATTTTTGATTTGAAATCATGATGATCTGTTTGTCAACGATCTTTCGCATAATTCTATCGTGATAAAATCATTTACTATGAACCATTTACTAACAGTCATTTACTATGATTCATTTACCAACAACAATAAAAACAAAGTTTTCAACCGATCAGTTAGAGCTCTAAGCTTTTCAGCTTAAAAACTGTCCAGAAAAAGCTAGAACAATTTCCCAAAAGATCAAAATAATGGGCGAGAGGTCCCGGGGATTGAACCCGGGACCTCTCGCACCCTAAGCGAGAGTCATACCACTAGACCAACTGGCCGTGTATCGCTTGGCGAGAAAGGGGATTTTATTAGGTGGGAGAGGGAGAAACAAAGCTTTAATTTGCCCTTAAAAAGATATAACAATTCCCCAAAAGATCAAAAGGTCGGGCCAGTCCGGGGATTGAACCCGGGACCTCTCGCACCCTAAGCGAGAATCATACCACTAGACCAACTGGCCGTGCGTCGCTTTGCGAGAAAAGGGGTTTTATGAGGTGGGAGAGGGGAAAAGGTGATGGGAAAGAGGAGTGAAAAGGAAAGAGGAACGCCTTTGAAAAACATTCCTTTTCCTCTACGTTGGATCTAATGACACTTTTCTTGATCTCTATTTAAAAATCAGTTGTCGAAGATCTGTCTAGCTCAGAAACTATTCAAAAGTCTATACTTTACAAAGTAAATCTTTAAAAGATGATCTTTAACAGTTCTTCAAAGTAAAACTTCAGTTTTTCAGCCACTTTACACAAATATTAGGCTTTTAAAGTAAAGTTTTTCTTTGTAAAATTATGAAATTGACAAAAAGCATTCACAAAAATCTTCTATTCACCAAAAAGTCGATCTTTTCAAAGAAGGAAACCACATTTACCATGACGAAAAGGCTCAAAAATGGGAAAACTATTTGGCTATTCATATTCTCTGAAAAATCTCCTAAAATCGATTTACAGTGTTGAAATTAGAGGTGATTCTTTGATATCCTTTTCTAAATAGTTTTATAGTTTATAGTTTAAATAGTTTCATTTCATAGTTTCATTAAGCCATGAACTGGGTTGCTTCAGTAAAACATCAAAAACATCAAGCTATTTTTGAAAGATTCAAGGATTAATGTTCCTATTCAAATTCGATTTCAATGATTCCATCAATCCATTGGCAATTCGCAATTTGCGGACTCCTCTTTCGTAGTAGGATTTTGGTTTGTGTGTGAGACAAGTGTGAGACTCAAAAATGGAGGACTGGAGATCTGGAGATGTCCCAGTTTGAGCACTTTCCTCAAAAGAAACCCATTTTGGTGTCAATAGAAAAGTTGTAGAGAATCAAAAATGAGGCTTATAGCCAGATTCCCAAAAATATACACTTAGTAGTTTCGCTTAAAATGCAAGTTTTGTGAAAATTCGTGAATTTATCATTTCTTGAAAACGAGTTTTTGAATCGTTCTGAAAATTTGGATATAAGCTTGATTTTTGATTCTCTACAACTTTTCTATTGACACCAAAATGGGTTTCTTTTGAAGAAGGTGCTCAAACTGGGACATCTCCAGTCCTCCATTTTTGAGTCTCACACACAAACCAGAATCCTACCACGAAAGAGGAATCCGCAAATTGCCTGTAAAATGGGCACAAGTCGTCAATAATAATGGAAATTATTTGGAATGAATTGATGGTTTTATGTTGTATAAATTTTGGTTCAAAGTCCCGCAGTTTTCAATTCACCAACCCAATAAAATCTCAATTTATTAAATTCTTGATAACTTTATTACAGAAAAGTCAAAATCAATTTGGAAATTTGTGGAAAAATTTCGATATTCTAACTTTTGCTTATCGTCAAATGAAAGTGACTCGAGTGTTTTTGGTGAGTTTTGAAAAAAGAATTCAAAGCTTTAAAGGCTTATAACTTTATCTAAAGTTCATATTTTTGAACGTAATTATGTCAAAATTCATTGAGATCATTTTTTATTTTATTAAGCTTTGAAAATATTGTCATACTTTTATTAGAATAAAAGATATTCAGCTTATAAAACTAAAACTTGAATAGACTCTTGTCTTTTATCCAGCTGATAGAAAACAATAAAACTGTAAGCAAAAGAAAGAGACAAGTAAAGAGATAAGTCTCTAGATTGTTCTCTCAATTTATCTTCTTTCTTTAAGTCAAACAATGGTCTAGGAGAATCTTAAATTTGTAGAAATATAGTCAAATTAAAATAGAGAACAATCTAGTCTTCCAAGCTTTCGTCGCCGTCTCGGAAGCGCTGGAACACTGACTCGTTTACACTGACTTTCGGATAGAGCATCTTCGTCAAACACTTGAGATAGAGCGCGATGAGCTTCAGCAGCCGATTTGCCTTGCGATGAGCTTCAGCAGCCGATTCATACCACAAGCAGGCCCGCAAGCGAAATTTTTGGTCCGACATTTTCTAAACACTCTTTCTTGTAAAAAAAAACAAAGTAAACATAGACAAATTATATATCAAACGATGCGCAAGAACACGCTCTTTCCAATAGAATAAACTATTTAAAAAAATCTTTTACTGTGAATAAAATACAAATCAACAAACACGACGCTCATTTCTTTTTTACCAACCTAATAGTTTTATTGTTTTCTATCATCTCTAGATTGTTCTCTATTTTAATTTGACTATATTTCTACAAATTTTAGATTCTTTTAGACCATTGTTTGACTTAAAGAAAGAAGATAAATTGAGAGAACAATCTAGAGACTTGTCCCTTGCTTTGCTTATAGTTTTATTGTTTTCTATCATCTGAATAAATGACAAGAGTCAATTCAAGTACTTTTATAGGCTGAATATCTTTAACCCTAATAAAAGTATGACAATATCTTCAAAGCTTATGGAATTTTTTTTTGAAGTTTTAATAAACTCAAAGCCAAACCTTTCAGTTCCATTTCATCGCCGCTTTTGCAATTTGTTATTTTATGCTGATGAAGTTTCGAGAAACGACCATTTACTCAAAACTATTGGATTTACAAATGCAAAAAGTCGAACGGCATAATTTCTATCGAAATACGAATTTTGATAAGTCGTATACGGAGACAAATCTGACGAAACAACACGTTTTTCTGCATAAAGCTTTCTATGATTTGAGGTAGAATTGGAGAGCTGAAGAGGATAAAGCTGATAAGCTGAAGAGCAAGATTGTCAATAATGTTATCAGATGGTAGAATTGGAGAGCTGATAAGCTGAAGAGCAAGATTGTCAATAATGTTATCAGATGGTAGAATTGGAGAGCTGATAAGCTGAAGAGCAAGATTGTCAATAATGTTCTCAGATCTAAGAATGTAAATTCATTTCAATACTTGATCATTAGCATTTCTTTATCTTTAAAACCATGGCTTGGTTGAACTTTCTTTCTTTCAGAGACCCAGCCGGTCCTCGAATCCGTGTCCTCTTCACAGCCACTTGCTCGGGTTTAGCTGCGAATTTCTCGCTTCATGTTTACGGCAAAGATATTGGCGTTGATTGGAAATTTTGCACAAATGATGGTAAGTTCGAAAATTGAAACAGTTAACAGATGACAGCTAGTGGTCTGACTTTTGGTCTCACTCTGTTCTCATGCACGTAATCCATTTGCCCTACTCTGACTTCTTTGAGCTATTTCTTTGTCCACTCGCTTTTCTCCAAACCTTGACTCCTTCATCTCTTTCATTCCTTACAAGCCGCCTCATCGTTGTCTTTTCTCTATTTTCTCTATTTTCTCCATTTTTCTCTTCTTTTCTCTTCTTTTCCTTTCAAATCGAGCCTAGCTAGATTTAAATCGAGTCTAGCTAGGTTCAAATCGAGCCTAGCTAGATTCAAATCGAGCCTAGCTTCAAATGGATGCCTTCAAATGGATCGACCTTGGTTCTATCCTAGCTTAATGATTTTTAACTTTAACTTTCCTGGCTTTTATTCAAAAAGTTATCCAATCGAATCTTTCAAATCAACAAATTAACAAACTTACCCTAGCTTCACCAGGTAAATTCCCATTTCTAAATAAAAAAAAAAAAAATACAAAACTTTGAAACAGTTTTGCTTATCAGTAACTTCATTTTCCAGTGAAATGTCCAAAAACTGGTGAAAGTTGTGAATATTGGCACTACGATCTTGGTTCAAAAGTTTATCGAGGAGAAGTTCCTGAAAAGGTCAGTGATTAGAAAGAAATTCGATTCCACAGAGTGAAAATTACTTGAAATTTACTTCGAAAGTGATTACGAAAAGAAATTCACTTCTCGAAAGAGTCATTTCTGAGAGCCTAGCTCAGCGAGAACTCAATGAATCCGTATGAAATTTTTAGAGATGATTTTTAAGTATGTCTTCTGTAGCCAAGCTCATTTTCTAACTCATTGGTGCTTTTAGAATCTTTATATGATCTTACAAAGTTGAGAGTCCTGGTGAAAAACCCAATTTAAGGTTTTTGAGCGCCGTTTTTGAAGTTATTTAATGAATATGGTTATGTTTAAGAAGAAAAAGATCGAACACATCAAACAGATCAAATCAAACAGATCTGTTTGATCTGTTTGATCTGTTTGATCGTCGAATTTAATTAAACTGCGGCTTCCTAACAAAATTTTGGAGTCCACTCAAAAATTGAAGAAAAAAAAATCCGACGATATCTTTTTTCAAAAGATATTATCGTTTTTTCTTCTTGATTTGGTGTTATTTACCAAAAAAAACATAAGAAATCTGCAAAATTTTAAGAAAAACAAAACAATTCCTCATTAAATAACTTCAAAAACGACTCTCAAAAACCTTAAATTTGCTTTTTCACCAGGACTCTCAACTTTTATAGCGACTCTCAACTTTGTAAGATCATTTAAAGATTCTAGAAGCACCAATGTGTTAGAAAATGAGCTTAGCTACAGAAAAAAAATACTCAAAAAGCATCTCCAAAAATTTCATACGGATTCATTGAGTTCTCGCTGAGCTAGGCTCTCAGAAGTAGAGTGTGTTCCTCGCGAGTAATGCGTTTTTTAAAACGCACACTTGGGAAAAAAATTACCGTACTTTTAGCAAAAATTATTGCAAAAAAATGAAAATGACGAGCCCCGCATTATATACGACACTTTTTAAAGGTACTCAGCCGTTTAACTGATTTGGTGGGAAATTCCTCTTCCAATGTAAAAAAATGATTTTTTTTTTGAAAAACCTGCGCTTGCTAAAAATTGCTTTTATATTTTTTTCGCGCAGGCGCACTTTTTAGAAAGCGCATTACTCGACAATTACTCGAGCTATTACTCGAGTAAAAAATTACTCATGCAGATTTACTCGAGTAATTACTTACTTGCGAGGAGCACACTCTACTCAGAAGTGAGTCGCTATAATTCGCGGTGACCCTGTAGAGTGAAAAGTTTAGAATTTCTTATACAAAATATACTATAATAGATAGTAGATTATTTTAGGTTACAGTAATCCGCGATTCGAATGCTGTTGAAATCCCAGTTCATCGATCACCCAAAAACTATACAAATAGTCTATCGGCTTGCATTGGAGCAGTGCATTGGTTAGTTTTTCCTTTTTTTTAAACTATTTCTGCTGTACTTTTCGTAGTTGTTTTCAGAAGTAAACCAACTACTAAATTGGTGCACTAGAAAGTGTATGTTTACCATTTGTTTACCATTTTTACTTAAAAAGTTAAGGTTCAACGATTGGCCGCGATTGATTGTGTTTCTCGAGGTTTGGAGAAGGCAAGGCACTGAGAAGTGAGCAATTTCAAACAAGAGTGTGCTTTGTGCCCAAAACATGCCCCTTCTAGTGCACTTAATTTTACCAGATTAAAAATAAAAGTAACATTTTCAGCATAAAGTTTATTGGATTCGTTGACCAAAAAGTGCCTATTCAAGAAAAATTCAAGAAAAATCATATGATTTGATTTTTGCCATTGGCAATCGAACTTTAAGCTTAAATTTCTTTGTGTTGGGCTGTTCAATTTAAATAGTTTTTGTAATCAATCGATAGAGAAATACTTGGCGCATCTAATTATATTAAAAATACTTCCATTGAATAACCCAACACCGAGATATTTGAGCTGAAAGTTAGATCGCTAATGGAAAAAGGAGCGAAGCGTCTTCAAATGCCCGTGTTTACTAATCAGATTCCTCTTCACCGTGCAATCCGTCTCAAAAACGGTGAAACAAGTGCTGGACTTTTATGAGAAAAAGGGTTTACTCCAAATCCACGATTGGCCTTTACTTCCATTTTCTCAGTTGGTTAGAGAAAGGATTTAAAGCTTTGAAAATGCTCAAAATTTAGTACGATCCGAACTATCGTGTTTACTATATCAGCGACAATTTGGAGACGCAGCATTGTCTCTTTTGGTCGGACAGCAAGTACACTTTTCAGGGAGATGTCGACGATTTTTTGTATATTCGGTAAATTTTGAAGTTTACTGCTTTTACTACTTAGCTGAATATCTTTATTAGCTTTGCATATTATTATTACTTAGCTGAATTCTTTTTTCGAAGGTTTCAAAGCCACAAAGAGTTACTGTTTCTATTCTTTAATTACCTAAATTTGCTGAAATTCAATTGAGATTAGCTAAAAGCTAAAAGCTTTAGAATTGATTAAACTAACCGTAAATACTGTAATAGTACCGCATCCCCTCGTACAGTCGCGTAGTCGCAAAAGTTTTCTAGTATTTCATTGTTTTGCAAAGCGCCCGTACTTTCAAAAAATGCGTCTTTGGTATCAAAAAATAGCCCTGAATTTCAGCTATTTTTTGATACCTACGCGCGCATTGTAGCATGAACCAGTCTCGAGAAAAACTCGTTCAAAGCTAGACTACGTAACACTTCGCACCGTCATTATGGGGGTGGGGTCCAACTACAGTATTTACGGTAGGAATACTCTCAGCTTTTCTAAATTCCGTCTATCAAATTTATTACTAGTTCCTTTTTCAATTCAAGTGAAGATGAAAAAACCTTTCAGAAACTCATCATTGCCTTTCTTTGACTACTTTGAGACATGGTTTCAAGAGAAGAAAGATTTGGGTAAATCTTTAGTTAAAGATTTTGAATAACTTGGCTTAACGGGAGCAGTTTTTGTATTCTGTATTAGAAAATCATTAGAAAATCATTCGAAAATCGTTATAGAGTTGCCCAAAATTATGTGGCAAATCCTTTTTTTGCATAGAGCTTTCGGTGCATAGAGCATAGCGTAAAATAGTCATCAACTCGGCTCGCCGGGGTGCATTACTATTAGAGAAAATTCGGTACCTTTAGAAATTCCTTGAACATTAACAAAAGATCAATGTTCGAATTTTTGCTCCATAATTTTGAGAGATCCTGTAGAAAATCGTATCGTATCATTAGAAAATCAAGAGAAAAAAGGCTCAAGTCAGACAGCACTGTTATATCAGTTTTGTAGAGGAAAATGAACAAATTTAAGAACAACCAGTCGATTCCCCGACCCGAAAAACCCTCGGGTACAAATTTAGAGCTCTTTTTTTATATTAAGCTGTCCAGAAAGTCTTTTCATTCCTTTTCGTCGTTAAAAAAAGTAATAAATTGACTAATTATTATAGTTTCCTCTAAATAAAGTGTTTTTATTGTTCAATTTCGATCTTTTTATGAAATTTCAGCTCACTTACAGCACAAATTCGAGAGTGAAAACCGTGTCTTTCGTAAGAATCTATAAAGATCTCCAGGAAGAAATTAGCTTGAATGATTTTCTCTGAAACTTTGGCTATTTACAAAACTTTTTGTGCTCTATCGTTTATCTATTGACACAAAGATAGGTTTCCTTATGTCAAAAGTGTCTAAACCGAGTCGTCGCCTTTTTTTGACTACCCGATTTCAGGCTCCCAAAAAAGAAATAAGACATTTGTAAAGCATTTGTAAACCAGATATAAGACTTTTGTAAATCCGTTTTAATGTTCTTTTTGCAGAAAAATAATTGGTCTCTGAGACATCGTAACGCTCAAAGACCAAAATATTAGGTTGATGCATAAGTGTTTTTGTTCCTTTTCGTCTGCCGTTTCAAGCCAACAAATGCACGAATTAAACTACGGTTGATTTCATTAGAAAAAGCAATTATTTTTCTGCAAAATAACATTAAAACGGGTTTAAAAATATTTTATGCCTGGATTTTCTTGAGAGTATGAAGTCGGGTAGTCAAAAAGGGCTAACTCGATGATGCGGTTTAGACACCTTAGCTAAAGAAAACCTATCTTCGTGTCAATAGATAAAAGATAGAGAAAAAAAAGTTTGATATTTCGCCAAAATTTCAGAGAAATTCATTCAGCCAATTTTTCCGTAGAGTTTTTTATAGATTTTTACGAAAAAGGCGTTTTTCACTCTCGAATTTGCTTGAAAGTGAACCGAAATTCATTTAAAAAGATGCAAATTGAACAAAAAAACACTTTTTTTATAGAGCAAACTATAGATTAATTGGTGAATTTGTTACTTTTTAACAGAAGTACGAAAAAAAACGAAAAGACTTATGCATCAACCTATTAATTGGTCTTTGACCGTTACTATGTCTTTTAAAACATTTTTACCTTAAATTTGACTGTATTTTTTGTACAAATTCTAGCTCCCGTTAAATTGTGTCACTTAAACATCAGCTAAACAGAGAGAACAGTGCGATCTTACTCAAGACATTTAAGAAGGTGTATTTATTTTTCCCATACTCATCAACTTATCCATTTCCAGGTGCTCTCTCCTTCCCGCATGTCGGTTTGGCGTTTCGACCGCGAATCATCGAGAAACCCTACAAATATGAGAATGTTTTGAGATTCGATGCTCTGCGAAAACCGCTAACTTTCGAAGAATGGAGAATGCCAAAAGTAAACAAATGCTAAAGTTTTCAAGAATTTTCGACTTTAGACGGTTTTCCTCACCGAGTACGTGAAAAACAATTGGGTTCATCATCCGAAAGCGTATTTCGCCGACAAGAGGCGTTATGATGTGAGGTTTTTAATAAACGAACAAATAAAATTGATAACATTACTCTTTTTAGGCATTGAAAAATGATGTTAGGTTAAAAGGTCGACCGAGAGCTTTAATAAGTTAGTGATGCTTATGCAAATTTATTGTCTTAATCATTCAACATGTTAAAGTGACCTGAAAAGATGCAATTTTGAAATCTCTAATTAACTAGAGTCTATAAAATAATTATTACAATATATTTATTTCATTTATTTAGTAAAAAGCGAATTTTTAAAGTCAATTAAGTACGGTAGGTTATCCAAATAACAAAAACTTCTCTAGCTGATTCATCAGTGAATTCATGAAACCCTTATTTATCATCGAAGCCCACATACGGCTATGGCCGACTGGCTAAGAGCCTTGTGTCGTAGTCGGCAGGTCGAGGGTTCGAGTCCCCTTCCCGATTCTTTTTTTTATAAAATTCTTCGCAATGTTTAGGTTTTATTAAGTAGCATATATAAGTATACAATAAGTATTTAGTTATAATAAAGGATTTATAATCTATTGATTTCAATAATAAAGTCCATTTCCTAGGTGGCCAAAGCACAAGCAATCCATCTGCACGGTCGAATGAACTTTGACCAAAAATCGGATCTCAATCTCATCAAACCACCGTATCCAGATGTTCATTTCTTTAAAGAAGTGCTTGATTACAATTTTCAATTTAAATAAAATCTAGAAGGACTTGGAGAAAACATTGAAAGAAATTGGGGGAATCGTGAGAGAGATTTTTGGTGACGTCACTCCGGAATACCGAGGTTTTGAGGTGCAGACGGCACTGCAACTTTGTCGCGATAAGTGAGTTTATGAAAATGAATTGCAATTCATTAATAATCAATTTAAATTTAACGAATTTTCTTTTCGAAATTTTAGAGGACGACCGAAGAAAACTGGTTGCCTTGATCCGGGTGTTTCGTGCTTTGACGAGCTTTTCCCATTGGACGATTGGTGGTTAGCCGAAGCGACTGTGAAAAGCAATTATATTATATTATGATTGTTTATTCAATAAAGCTTAAATCTATATGAATCTTTAAAAACAAAAATCTTCAATAGCTTAGAAAAATCAACTATTAGAAACGTTTTAGAAAACTCATCTTAACCCCTTATTACAATTTTCATGCTTTGTACTTAAGTTTTTTTGTTTAAACGTTAAAATCCAACTCGTATTCTAAAATGTGGCAAAGATTAGTGCACCAGTAGACAAGAGAATTGTTGTTGTTTTTTAACAACTACTGACAGTTCAGTTTTTTGCAATCGTGAAACATTTGGTCGCATTGTTAGACCCAATCGAATAGCCTGAATGGAAGGGAAATGTGAATTGATTTGATTTGGAGGGCTCAATTGAATTTAAAGCAATCCGACTGGTCCAAAAAAACTTTAAAATATTTTGATTTGACTAAACTCTTGCATTTTGACTTTGATTTGACTAAATCCCACAAAATTCTCTACTTAAATGAAAGCCGTTCGGGTATTTCTTGTAAGTTTTTGATTTAGAGTATCGTTATCGCCAATCTCTACCGTAATCCATAAACCTAGTAAGGCTACCATAAATCCTAAGATGCTACCGTAATCTGAATAGACTAGCAGATGTTACCGTAACCTGGATAGGTGTTACAGTATTCGTAAAGGCCATAGTAATAATAATTTGAATGCTTTCAAAAGTGAGGTAAAACTTGACTTTACAAAATTCTCATCTCCATTTTCAGCTCTACTTTATTGGTGGCTTTGTTATATGTTATTGTTTATTGGTCACATTTTGGGATCGATGGATCTGTTTGCAAGAATTAGAGGAATCAATTCCTCTATCAATCGAAATCAATTCCTCTATCAACGGAAATCAATCGAATTTCTATCGTAATACGAATTTCGACAAGTCTTACACCGTGAAGAATTTGACGAAAGAGACTGTCTTTCTTCATAAAGCTTTTTATGATTTGAGGTAAATTATCTTCAAAGTGGTTTTACCGAATTTTAAAGACACTGACAGCTAGAGTTGTTGTTGTTGTTGTCGTTGTTGTTGCTAGAGTTGTTGGTACTAGATTCATGAGAAAATCGAGAATAAACTGGTAAAAAACCCAAAAGATACTGCATCACCGGTTCTGAGTCTAGCCAAGCTTGTAAATAGCTTTACTATTGGTTTTGGACTCGCTCAAGGCCACCCCAAGGCCAGTAAGAAACCAGATTAGGTCAGGGTAAGGGTACTGATCTGGCTTCTCGCAGGTTTGGATAGTTTTGGAGCCTGAATCCGGATCCTGGCCTTGACTGGTCTGCCTTCTTAATGGCTTAGTGGTTTTGGAACAATCTTGGATTCATTCCAGTATGCACCAGATTTATTCGATTAAAGATATACACCCCCGAACCCCGAATGTGGTTTATTTGATAACGATAATCACAATTCGACACACACAATACTAGGGTATATCTCCACTTAACCCACGCCTACATTCTCGGCGGTTCCGTAATCCCTACTCTTATTGGACGATCCCTAGATAGCTTATTCTGGTGATGAAGAGAAGGCGAGGACGGCTGGATCGGCATCTTGAACCTGGATCATGAGCTGGGAACCGGGATCGAACCCGGGTCTCTAATTCCAGAGACAGCCACACTGGCGTTGCCCCGCTGCGGCTCTAAAATGAAAAGATGAAATGATTAAGATGAAAGTTCACCGAAAACTAAAGTCCACTCATTCTTAGAAAGCCAATTTGAATGAAAATTAGCAACAAGCAATAAACTTTATTCCTCATTTAGGGACCCAGCTGGTCCTCGAATTCGTCTCCTCATCACAGCCACTTGTGCGGGACTCGACGCTAACTTTTCGATTCTCATTTTTGGAAAAGATATTGGCGTTGAATGGATCTTTTGCACAAACAATGGTTTTTTTTTTATTCTCAAAAGAAATCGTGTTTTTTAGTTAAATGCCCAAACAAGCATGAGTGTACCTATTGGCATTACGATATCGGATCGAAAGTCTATCAAGGAAAAGTGCCAGAAAAGGTAGGTGAAAGAATTTTATAACAAGCTATTGTGGTCAAGGGATAGTATAGAAAATAAACCAGATTACTGTAGAACTTAGATTACGGTAATTCGGAATGGAAATGCTGTAGAAGTGGCATTGCATCGATCACCCGCAAACTATTCAAATACTCTATCGGCTTGTGTTGGAGCACTGCATTGGTAAATTGATAGAATTTATAAAGTTTACAAAAAAAATGTTCAGGTTTAACGATTGGCCTCGAATGATCGTTTTCCTAGAGCTTTGGAGGAGACAGGGAGCATACAAGTGGGTGATCGGACATTCGATACGCGCCCGCTCCTTTTTCCATTAACAATCTAACTTTCAGCTCAAATATCTTGGTGTTGGTTTGTTCAATTGAAATATTTTTTATATAATTAGATGCGCTAAATCTCTCTCTATCGATTCGTACAAAAACTATTTAAATTGAACAACCCAACACAAAGATATTTGAGCTTACAGTTAGATGGCGAAGGGGCGGGGCGCGTATAAAAGGTCGGCCCTTTGCCATTGACAATCTAACTTTCAGCTCAAGGATCTTGGTGTTGGTTTGTTCAATTTGAATTTTCTTGGTATTATTAGATGCGCTAAATCTCTCTATCGATTCGTACAAAAACTATTTAAATTGAACAACCCAACACAAAGAAATTTGCGCTTAAAGTTAGGCAATCGCAAAATGGGCGGGCTCGTATAAAAGGTCCGTCGCCCCGTCCCTTTGCCATTGACAATCTAACTTTCAGCTCAAAGATCTCGATGCTGGGTTATTCAATTGAAATATTTTTAATATCATTGGATGCGCTAAATCTTTCTCTATCGATTGGTACAAAAATCATTAAATTGAATAACCCAACACCAAGAAATTTGAGCTCAAAGTTCAATGTTTGAGCTCATTTTACTCATTGATTAAATATCTTTCTTTTAGAATTCTTTTCACCGTTCAATCTGTCTCTAAATCCGTTAAACGAGTGCTGGATTATTATGTAAAAGAAGGTTTTGTGAAAATCCATCAATGGCCTCTGCTTCCATTTAGTTTAACGGCGAGTTTTGGGAATAACTTAAAAATAGAGATTACAGTAATTTTCGAAAGTTATGTTTTAGAAATTATGCTTTAGAAAATGCATATTCTATGCAAATCTTATTTATTTATTAAATTACAGTATAATCCAAATGACCGTGTCTATTACGTGAGTCACAATTTGGAGACGCAGCACTGTCTTTTTTGGTCGGACAGCAAGTACACTTTTGAAGGGGATGTTGATGATTTCTTATACATTAGGTACTATTTAAATATCAATGAAGTCAAGTAATTAAACTCAAGCTTCTTAGGAACTCGTCATCGTCTTTCTTTGACTACTTTGAGTTATGGTTTCAGAAGAAAAGAAATCTGGGTGAGTTATTTGGTGAGAGACAAGGGACTCAGACCGTTATATCAGTTTTGTAGAAGAAAACGGACAAATTTAAGGCCCGGCAATCGATTCGCCGATCTCGAAAATTCCCGAGTACAAATTTCGAGCTCTTTTTTATATTAAGCTGTCCAGAAAGTCTTTTCATTCCTTTTCGTACTTGAAAATTAATAAATTCACTAATTCCGGGGTGGTCCGTACGGGGTGGTCCGTACGGGGTGGTCCGTACGGGGTGGTCCGTACGGGGTGGTCCGTACGGGGTGGTCCGTACGGGGTGGTCCGTACGGGGGTGGTCCGTACGGGGTGGTCCGTACGGGGTGGTCCGTACGGGGTGGTCCGTACGGGGTGGTCCGTACGGGGTGGTCCGTACGGGGTGGTCCGTACGGGGGTGGTCCGTACGGGGTGGTCCGTACGGGGTGGTCCGTACGGGGTGGTCCGTACGGGGTGGTCCGTACGGGGTGGTCCGTACGGGGTGGTCCGTACGGGGTGGTCCGTACGGGGTGGTCCGTACGGGGTGGTCCGTACGGGGTGGTCCGTACGGGGTGGTCCGTACGGGGTGGTCCGTACGGGGTGGTCCGTACGGGGTGGTCCGTACGGGAAGAAGCGATAAACGATTGAGCTTCAAACAAAGACACGGGATTGTTTTTCGAACATTGTAAAGAGAAGCCGCCGATACTATCTACAACGACGTCAACAAATGGGAAGATAAAGTATTGCAAGGACTCTTGGATGAATTCGAGCTAAAAGATGTATACAATCTTGATGAGCCAGGGCTTTTTTTGAAAGCTCACTCCCAACAAGACCAGGAGAACGATGCACAAGCGGCAAAAAGAGGAGAACGATGCACAAGCGGCAAAAAGCGTAAAGAACGAGTCACTGTTCTTGTTGGATCAAATATGGATGAATCAGAAAATATCCTTTTCTCGTGATCGGCTAATCGAAGAAACCACGGTGCTTTAAAAATGCAAAACTGTCGGTGCTCTACGACGCCAACTCAAAGGCTTGGATGACGCGCGAATTATTTGAGGGTTACCTAAAGAAATGGAATTTTGCTCAAGCACAACAGGAAGATTTGGCTTTTCTTCGCGCTTTGGGCGTCACTATGCCCAAATCGAAGGAAGCTATGCCCAATTTTTGTCACTATGCCGTCACTATGCTCAATTTTTCCCTTTAATTTGGCTGTATTTTTGGTACAAATTCAATATCCTGTTAAAGTATTGTTAAACATGAGCTAAACTAAGAGGAAAGTGCGATCTTACTCGAGACTTGTAAGAAGATGTATTTATTTTTCCTAGATTGATCAACTGATCCATTTCCAGGTGCTCTCTCATTCCCTCATGTCGGTTTGGCGTTTCGACCGCGAATCATCGAGAAACCCTACAAATATGAGAATGTTTTGAAATTCGATGCTCTGCGAAAACCGAAAGTTTTCTCTTATCCAAGATTTCCAAAGGTACTATGGAAGATGAGTATTCAGAGTGTTAAATTTTAAATCAATCACACCAAATTTGTAGTTTAGCCAATTTGAAGCAGCCATGCTCTAGAATGAAGAGTTTTGATGTTAAAAGTTTAGAGTGTATTTCTCACCGAGTACGTGAAGAGTAGCTGGATTCACTATCCAAGGAAGTATTTTGGTGGGAAGAAGCTATATAATGTGAGTTGGGATTTGGATATAAGGGTAAGCCAGGTTAAACCTGGCTCTAGTGGCTATGGGGCTCTTAAACTTGTGCCCGATAGAATTGTGTTTATTGTATTTTGAA
Source organism: Mesorhabditis belari (assembly GCA_958450365.1). Taxonomy (NCBI): domain Eukaryota; kingdom Metazoa; phylum Nematoda; class Chromadorea; order Rhabditida; family Rhabditidae; genus Mesorhabditis; species Mesorhabditis belari. The sequence continues at coordinate 170,500 of CAUEEP010000458.1, read as the reverse complement.
AAGTTCAGTTATTGTAGCTTCTAGGTGCCATTAAAGGAAGGGCTTCACCTTCATGCGCGAATGAATTTCGACTTTGAGGGAATAAAGGACGAGACGCCGACTCCATATCCGGATGTGCGCTTTTTTGAAGAGGTAAGTATAGGACAAGAAGAAAGAACAACAACAGCAAGAACAACAACAACAACAAGAGCAACAAGAACAGCAAGAACAACAAGAACAAGAACAACAAGAACAAGAACAACAAGAACAGCAAGCACAAGAACAAGAACAACAACAACAAGAACAACAACAACAACAACAACAACAACAAGCACAAGAACAACAACAACAAGAGCAACAAGAACAGCAAGAACAACAAGAACAAGAACAACAAGAACAAGAACAACAAGAACAAGAACAACAAGAACAGCAAGCACAAGAACAAGAACAACAACAACAAGAACAACAACAACAACAACAACAACAACAAGCACAAGAACAACAACAACAAGAGCAACAAGAACAGCAAGAACAACAAGAACAAGAACAACAAGAACAAGAACAACAAGAACAAGAACAACAAGAACAGCAAGCACAAGAACAAGAACAACAACAACAAGAACAACAACAACAACAACAACAACAACAAGCACAAGAACAACAACAACAAGAGCAACAAGAACAGCAAGAACAACAAGAACAAGAACAACAAGAACAACAAGAATTATCAAAACTAATTTGCTTTGGATTACGAATTACTATTGTACTTTTCCATGAATTCACTAGACGTGGCTAGACCTGTGCGCTTTTGCTTGAATGAATAACAAAAAAAATTTATTTAATACAAGCTTCAAATAAATTAAGCGTGCGAAAAATGTTTCAACGAAGCTCCAAGAAACAATGTGTTGATTCAAAGACAAAAAGGAATCACTTTGATGAAAATTGTACCTAGTAATTGTGGAAGTATCTCGAACAAAAGAAAACAACTTTCAAAAGACTAAATGAGAGAAAATTCTGACTAAATGGGAAAGAAGGCGTGCTTATATACGCGTTTGAGCACGAAATTGTTTAGGGTACGGTATTTCTGGTGTCTTATTAGACGGCGGTAGCTTTTTGGCGACTCGTCGTCACAAGAATTGACAAATTAACAGTTATTAGAAGCTGCAGAAAAAGGGGAAAAGGTTTATTGCCGATATTCAGAAAAAGATGGACTCGATTCTCGAAGAGATTGGTGGAATTGCTAGAGAGATTTTCGGGAATGAAACCCCGGAATATCGAGGCTTTGAGGTTCAAGCCGCCATACGAGACTGCAGAGCAAGGTTTCATTTGAAAAAAGCACAATATATATTAAATTTAGACTCAAAGCATCAAAAGCTAGCTGCGTTGACCCGGGTGTATCATGTTTTGAAGAAGTTTTTCTCTTGGATGATTGGTGGTTAGCTGAACCGACCGAAGAAAGTTATTATATTATATTGTAAAAAGAAAATTACAATCATTTTTGATAAAAATAATAAATAATAAATGATCTGTGATTGATTTTTCTTTTGAATTTGATCAAATGTGTTCAAACTTTCATTTGAACAACGTTGATTTGGATAGCGATTGATATTTGGATAGATTTTGACGTAGCTGTGGACAGCGTTACAGCTATCGTAATCCATTTAATTATGATCATTATAAGATCAACTAGTTTAGAGATAGAAAATGAAAATGCCTAAGATCAAGCTATAAAGATCTGAGCCGGATTACGGTAATTGGAGTATGCTGGAGTATGCTGGAACATGCTGGAGCATGTCGACATTTGGAAAAGTATTCTACGTCAGACAATAGTTTCCAGAGTTGCCCTAAATGTGCTTTGTGCTCAAAAGTTGTAAACGCATCCTTTCGGGCCAGTACATGAGCTAGTACATGAGCCAGTACATGCAAAAACAGATCTTCCAAAAGCGAAGTTGTAAACGCATCCTTTCGGGCGCACTGAACTCTTCGTTTTCTCAATGGCACAAAGCCGGCAAGGATTTGTTCTCAAATTTGAGCCAGTACATGCAAAGACAGATCTTCCTCTGCATTTGAGCTTACTTTCACTTACTTTGACTTACTTTGACTTAGCCGTCGTAGCCGACCAAATAGGAATCTTGTCTCCTAGTCGGGGAGTTAAAGTTTCGATCCCGGCGGCTAGAAAGAATGGTTCTTTTTCCCATTATTATGGGTTGTTTTCTTTGATCTGGAGCGGCTACAATTGTTACTCAAACTTAGTCCTGTACTTCCCCAGTACTTGACCGATTCAGAGCAGAGCCTGATTTCCAGGCTTATTCTAGACTTTCAGGCTATTCCTAGGCTTCCAGGCTATTCCTAGGCTTCCAGGTTATCCTTAGGTTTCTAGGCTATCCTTCCTAGGGTTCGATCCCGGCGGCTAGAAAGAATGGTTCTTTTTCCCATTATTATGGGTTTTTTCTTAACAACATTTGAGTAATAGGGGTAATTAGGGCTAAAAATCTCCTTTCTTCTTTCTCTTTTACGAAATCTTTTACGTATAAATTCTCAATTTTTACTTCAATCTTTTTTTGTTTTCAAATCAAAGAATTCTCTATATTTTTTTACTTAAAAAAAGATATGCAATTTTGCAAGCCACTCCTTCATCGTCATCTTCCCTTCACCACCAAAAAAGCTATTTAGTTCCCCATTGAGCTTAGGGTTAGGGAGCCGTCTGTCATGACGTGGGTTGAGTTAAGATATAGCCTAGTATTGTGTGTGTCGTTGTATTGTGATTGATATATTTCGTGTATGCGATAAATTCACCACTGGTAGCCCCAGTCGGTATTTTTAATTTTCTTTCTCTTTTTCCAAGAACTATTCACATTTTTTTAAAGAAAATTACAAGTTTGAAAGAGATTATTTTAAAATGATTTTAAAATGAAATTTATTTTTCTTATAAATGTAAACACAAAAAGGGGAAAAAAAATCAAGTCCAATATTTAGAGAATTTTCAAAGATTCCAATAGAAAATTAACACCAAAAATCAACTAGAATACATTTTGGAAACAAAAAAAAGCCTGTAAAGAAACCTATTTTCAGTTTCTTTATGCAAAAATTGCGTGTCAGGAGTTTTTGAGAGAAATTTTTTGGGGTTTTTCATCATTTACATTTCTCATTTGATTCAAGAGTTTAGCTATGGCTTTTATTGAGCATTTTTCGTGTTTTGAGAAACTTTTTTAGCAATGAACTTTACAAGATTCAAGGATTTTGTATTTTGTATTCTAAACCTATCGTACCATGTGATTTGAAATGATTTTTTAAAATTCTTTTTGATCACTTCATATCGGTGATTGATTTTTCTTTCGAATGTGATCAAATGCGTTGGCAAATTTCATTTGAAGAACGTTGATTTGGATAGCGATAGACAATTGGCTCGATTTTGATAGCCGTGGATAGCGTTACAGCTACCGTAACCCCGTTAATGCTACCGTAACCCAGTTAGTTATGATCATTGTAAGATCAACTATTTTGGAGATAGAAAATGCAAAGTCTAAGATCAAGTCATAAAGATCTGAGCCGGATTCGCAAAAGCCGAGGTTCACGAAAAGTGGACATGTTCCGAAGCCCATGCCTGAAACTTTAAATTGCCTAAGCCTGAAACTCTAAATTTTCAAAAACGATTTTTACTGGCATAAAGGTAAAAGCCTAACGAGTTTGAATCTGAAAACAGAACGGAAAAATGATTGACTCGAACTAAGATGTGAGCTCTGGAACATCTGGAACATTGTACCTCGGCTGTTGCAAAAGATCGGATAAAAGACTTTATTTATCGTCCTCTTAGGTCTACAATGTGAGCATCCTCACTACAGCTTTGGCCGTTTACTGCACGGCTAAAAATGACCGTCTTGCTTTAAACATTCGGTAAGGTTTTAATGTAGCAAAATTTTTAGTTTTATCAACTATTAGATTGTTTGCCACAGTTGAGAACGCGAACAAATTCATCTTTCTTGTGCTGATTCAAACCGGAACACTGTGCGGAGTGATAAAGTAAGATAAAGTGTGTAGTAGACATGGGAAAAAGTCAAAAACTCTGAATCAAAATCAAAAGATCGATCTGAGATTAGTCCATCAACGACCGATCGATCGGTCCGATCCGATCGACCCCTGCTTTCAAAAAACGATTGGTCGACCAGGGCTGGGGTTTTTTATTTATTTGTTTGTTTGTTTGTTGGGTTTTTTTGGGGTTTTCCCAAAAAACTTTTTTTTGCTTCCAAACAAAAACTCAAAAACCCCAAAAAACAAACAAAATTTTTTCTTTGTTTTCTTGAGTTCTTTGGGATTTTACCAAAAAAATTTTTGGTAGCCCAAACAAACAAATAAAAATTAGTTTTTTGTTCCCAGCCCTGGTCCTGACCGATCTTGCATTTTCGGCCGTTTGATCGATAGGTTTCCATGTCTAGTGTGTACCAAAGCCACAGTTCGCCGTTGGTTTTCCATGATATTAAAGGACTAGCCAAATTTTAGAAAGAGCATAAACTAAACATGTTTGTTGGTCAACTGTATGCAAGAGAATAGGGGTGAGCCGATTAAGCGTAAAGAGATATAACAGTCAACAGTCAGTGCCTCCGTTTTTTGTTCAGCAGAAAAACCCTTCCCATTTTAAAGAATGTGCAAGAGTAGAAGTACAAGAAAAGGTGAAAATGTCTCCTTAATACACAAAAAACTACTATCGTTTCCGCTTCATATTATTGCATTTTTGAGATGATTAAGCAACCCCCTAGCTGAGCACCAGTTCAGCCAAAACAATGGCGTTTGAAAGTGGTTCACTCAATAAAGCCCTTTGTATGAGCCATGATAATCTGCGCAGATGTTGGCATCGAGTCATTGATGTGTGGGGTAGAAATAAATAATTTTGGAAATGCTCTATAAAATTTTTAAGTTCTGTGAAATTTTGGAGAAAAAATTGCATAGGATGTGGGCCAAGCCAATATTTTCGGTTTTTTAGGAACCCTTAGATTGGATAGATATAACTTGGGATTATTTTTAGAGATAAAACTTGAACTTTATAAATGCTTGCGATAGTCAATGAGTGCGAGAGGTGAGAGACGGTTTTTGGCTCACGGCGTTCTTTTTCAATTTTCTATCTACTCACCCCGCTTTTATCCTTGTCATTTTCTGCGAACTTCATGCATTGGTTCTCCTGGACTTGTTTGATGATCCAGTCCTCTTTCTTGCTTGCTTCACTCTTTTTGATCACTTCAACAGCAAAAGTGACTGCCTTCTAGAATGTTTTGGAGTTAACCCTTTAAATTCAATTTTTTTTATTTACTTAGTGAACAAAAGAAACAGAACCCATCTCGAGCCACGTCACTTTCCACTTCTTCAAAAAAGAAAACGGCAAAAATTAAAAGAAATGGGAATTTTGTAAACATTTTTGACAGCCGATATACACAAAATTGTATCAAAATGAAAACTGAAAAGGAAAACAGACCGTCGAAAGTTATTTTACTTACTCCAGACAGAATACAAATGATTTTTTTCTCAATTTTAGCTTTTGATCAAAACTTTTTCAGCTCATTACGATAAACCAAACCAATAAAGGCTTGATGCTACGAATCGAGTTTGCAAGTGCATAGCCATCTTTAACATAATGAAACAAGAGCTTAAAGTATTTATTCAACGACAAAGTGCGTTGCACGTGGCAACACAAATAGTATAAGTAAGCATTGGCTGCCCATAGAACATGCCCGCAGCAGCGGCCGCGGGAACATTGCCATCAGATCGCAGGCCTCTTTCCTAGCCAAGGGCTCTGTGGCAAGCTCGCCGAAAACCACGTACAGAAATTGGGGAGCGTTCAGGAAAATCATGTCACAATAGTCGCAATCTCTGAATATCGGGATGTGGCTGTCGAAGGCTTTCAGCTTCAGATCGTCGCAATTCACCGAGTCTCCAGCACTCTGAAAATCTTCGCTTTTTAGGCGGCAAAAGTCCTGTATGTATTGTCTTTTACCCGAGTTGGGTGAAACTTGTTTTTAAATTGAAAAATATCAAGAGTTTGTTTGGACTTTTAACCACTTAACTTACATTTAAATGTAAAAACCGTTTAGACCCTAGTATTGGCTAATCAATCAACTTAGGTAGGCTGACTTATGCTTTAAATGTAAAAATGTCTTGTGTTGCGATTAAAATTCTGCGCAACTTACATCCAAGTAACCCTCGATGTACTCCATCAGCCTCGGTCGAACACACTCGAAGAACCTTTTGCCTGCGGGAGTGAAAAGGTTGGTGTGGTCTAAAGCTTGGCTGGTTTTTCGATTCAAAAGCCGACTTACCGATGAAACTGTTGCAGTATTTGTATCCAAAGCTAAGTAAGTATCCGCTTGGACCACAGTGAGCTCTTGTGTCGTCGAGGCACTTGTACTCGGAACACTGTCGGTTTCGGCAGTCACCAGAAGTGGTCGAAGGAATCGGGCTCGTCGTGTTGGGCTGCGGTGGGGTGGTCGGTGGGCCGTCAACGCACGGCAGAGTGAAGTACCAGGCAGTGCTTGTTGTCCCGTCACAGTTCGGCTCGACATCAACACGGACTTCCATAGAGTTCCCTGAAACTCTGAATTTCTGTTTTGAACCTATAAGCATTGTACTGCACTAGTAAAACATTTTTTATGCCAAGTAGCTTTTTCAGATAAATCAGATAACAAAGAATGTTCGGAAGTGACCCATTAATCAAATTTTAGGTCTTGAAACCATTAGGAACTTCTAGGTATTAACTTTGCAAATTTTATAGAACTGACCATCGAAACCGATCGGCGTCGTCCTTTCTCCTTCTGTGCCAACGCAGCCGCTGTCGAATATCTCATCGCCCTCATAGGTGACAGTGATACGATCGGGTACGGAGAACGTTTCATACAGAAATTGAAGATTTGCCGCCTGTTTGGTGCCCATATTGTATCGACGAGTGACGGGAGTGTTGGCGCCGGCCACTTGCTGGCCATCACACTGTGAGCAAGAGGACGTGGCGCAAGGGGAGTCACTCTTCGCGTCACACTGAGATCCACAGGCAACCGGGAGATCGTTGTCGAATTGGGCAGCCGATCCCACAACCGCGTCCCCATTCTCGATCGAGTACGGCGTCCACTTGGCCCCTAAGCAAGACCCATAGTCTTGTTTCGAGCACATCGCATCGCCCATCCGCACTTGGATTTGAAAAACCTGACTTCCGTCTGGCAAAGTGCCTATAAAGCTGAGACCCGAGTTGTAGATTGAGGTCAGGTTTCTTGGAATTATGTGAATTGTGTCCGAGTCTCCAAAGCGAACTCCAATAGCCTTGTCATCGGTCGTGGTCTGTCGCTTGGTTCTGAAAGCTTCTCAAATTATATTATCGTGCATGTCACAAACAGAAACTGATTAAAAAGAGCTTGTCTCGAGTCTTTAACGACAGATAACAATTAGTAACAGCTTGAGAGCTACCTTGTGTCACTCGTGTTGTTAGTGGGTGTCAGTCGAACAAACAAATAGCTGAGTCGGTTCGTTTCGGCGACCATCGACGAGTCGTCCACGGCCAGATTTAGCATTTTCAGCATCCAAATCGGCAAAACATCCGGCGATTCGTCGAGAGTCCCAGTTTTCAGATCACTCACAGAAAACTGGTAGCTGCCATCGGGAAAGGTCGAGTTTTCCGAGATGATTTCATTCAATGACTGTCCATCCGATTTTTCATCCGATTTCTTGTGATGCTTCCGAAGAACCAGTATTAGGGTCACTGTGATTGCGATGATGACCAGTACAATTAAAGCTGCTGCCAGCGACCAAATAAGACATCTTCGATTCATTTCAGAGCCAAATGGGAACTTTCTTGCCGCCCATCTTGGCCCGCCCAGCTTATCAACCGAATTCAAGCAATAAAACAAGGAAAAACTAAAAAAATGGGGAAAAATTTATGATAAACTCCTATCTTGCTTCTGTTGTTTGCACAAATTTTCCGAAAACCTCAAAAATTTCTTTTTTTGACAATTCTTGAAAGAAAGTTAGCCACAACCGGTTCGCACCCGAGTTTTGAAATTTTTTTGAGTCTGAGTCACTCAAATATCTAAATTAAATTATTTTTCTTGAGTAATAATGGCATTTTTTGTTAGTGTTACCTAGAACTAATCGTTTTTGATATAAATTGAAAATATTTATTCAAAAGCTAATTGGTTGCTTTCATTTTTCTTTGCCTCTTTTATCCTCACAGCCACAGCAGCCACCAAGGCAGCCTCTTAACCAGATCCGTCGATTGAGAGCACGAGTTGGTACTCAAAAAAGTTTTTTTTTACTCTAGATTTTGATTTAAGATAACTAGATTCAGTATTTTGACGTCAGAATGTTTTGTTTTTCAATTTTAGATCACCCGACCTTCAAGTGCATATCGATCAGCTCAGAGAGCTTTTTGTCGTATAGTCGAGAGAATGTTGAATGAAACCTGAAAAAGAGACAATTTATTTTGGTTTTTGCGTTAAAAAAATAGCAAAAAAGATAAGAAAATGAATGTATTATTTTGTTAATCAAAATCTGACACCTGTAAACACTTCCGTCGATTTCAATCGACACAAATTGGCGGCCCATTCGATTCAAGAGTGCTGCTGTGGCCGCAGCTATGAGGTGGGCTGCTCTGGAAATGACCAGGCAATAAAACTAGCTATGGATAGTTGTATTTTTATTCTTTCTGACCATCTACATATTCACCTTGTTGAGACAAGCGTACAAACACAGTCGAGTTTTGTCACTTCGTCGATGCCCATCGATTTGAGGATTTGAAAGGTTTTCGAGAAGATTTGGTCGTCGTCTTCGAGAAATTCTCTGGAAACAAAAAAAAAAAAGTTAGTCTTAGATAAACTTTTTGTAAATTGATAAAACTTATAAACCAAAATAAGCTTAGATAGATCAAGATTAGATGAAAAAATACATCGATTGAAACTTGAAGCTTGACTATCCAGTCTGGCCAGTCTTACAAGACTTGGAGAATCGGACCTAAGCCAATTGAAAAATGGTCGAGTTTTAACATAATATCAATTTTCAGTAGTTCAATAATATTTTTGCTTTTTCGAACCAAACCTCTCGATCTCCGATATGTACTCCGTCAGGAAGACCCCCTTCTCCGAGATTCCATCCGTTTTCCCATCGAATAGAAGGTTCTCTCTGGCCAATCGAACGAGGATCAGCCTGACCAAATCACCCAAATACATTCCGGATGACATTTTTAGAAACCTGAAAGATTTATGACTTTGTTTTTCAGTTCAATTTACAGTTGCTGTCCAGGATTGATGGTCTCCTCATCGACTTGTCTGTCGAACTCTGTCCTCAGGTCCTCGATCTCTCCATCGTCTCCAAATGCACCCCATTCGGTGTTTATGCAGATCTATGGGTTAAAATTATTGGCTATTCATTTTTGATCCACTTGATCCGATTCAAATCGATCTCTGGGTCGCCCTCAAGCTTCGAGCATTTCGAGAGCTTCTCCATGTAAAAAGCATTCGTGCCAGTCCCAACGATTATACCCACCTGAACTAATTGATTGATTGATTGAACAGAATCATTGGTTTTACTTTGAATTGAAATTAAACAATAGTTTTTCGATTCTGTAAAATTTTAGGCTTACTTACTTGACAAGCTTCCTCCTTGAAAGCACAGGCTACCATAGTAGCTGTAGTGTCATTGAGAATGGCCACCACGTCGACGAGGAGGTCCTGAAATTTTCCTAGATCAAGTAATTATTTATTTCAATCAAATCAACAGCAAACGACACACAAGGCTTGGTAACAGCCGACGCCTTTGCAGCCTTTGTTGCAGCATCTCTTTTTCATGTAATCCGTGCAGACGATGCCTCGGGAAGGCCTCGAAACGATCACGTCCCATGGGGCTCGTTTAGACTAAAGTTTGGGATTAGTAAGGTTGTTTGACAAAGTTGTTAGATATAGAGATTAGGCGCAGTCTCTTAACAGGAAAAAAACAAAGCCAAGTTTGTGCCTGTATTAATTTTGGTTTTTTCAAGAATCCAGCTTAAAATTTATCTTTTCGATTCAGTTCCGTATTTATGTGTTCAAATCGTTCTAAAATCGGGTTTATCCAAAACTCGAGTCAACAACAAACAGCACACATTGCTTTGTGGCAGCCAATTCCAGAGCACGACTTATTGCAGCATCGTTTCTTCATGAAATCTAGACACAAAAGCAGGGCCGGCAGGCCGGGAGACGACTTGGTCAACGGCCTAATAAAAATTAGGTGGCTGCATATGAACATATGCACTTTTCAAAATGGCTCCACTTTCAGAGACCGTATTTTGGCCAATTTTCAACATTTTTGTGAAATCTTTTTTTGATCGAAAGCTGAAACTTAGGAGAGGATTTTAAGCTACTAGGTTATTTGACTTGAAAACAGCTTTGAAATTCTAAACCGTGCTCCATTTGTGACGGCTGGTCAAATTTTTGAAAAAACAAATGAAATTTTTGGCTGGTCAAAAGATGCGCAATTAAATTATCTACAAAACTGTATATAGGAAATACAGTCTGAAGCAATTTCATTTTTGACTTTTGTTCTCAAGCGTCACAAATGGAGCACGGTTTAGAATTTCAAAGCTGTTTTCAAGTCAAATAACCTAGTAGCTTAAAATCCTCTCCTAAGTTTCAGCTTTCGATCAAAAAAAGATTTCACAAAAATGTTGAAAATTGGCCAAAATACGGTCTCTGAAAGTGGACCCATTTTGAAAAGTGCATATGTTCATATGCAGCCATCTAGTACATGTAAGGGTCGATTCGACTTGGTACTAGACTTTATTCAACAGTTCTGGCAGCCCTGATTTAAAAACTGACCCGTAAATTTGATTTGTCTAGTTTAAAGCCAAACCGACCACTGAAGCTTGTCTGTCTTCTTGTCCAGAGACCATCGACTGCAATAGAAGAATGGCGAAGACGAAGAATAGGGTCACTTTCAGCATTTTTCGAGAAATATTTCTATTTTGAAAGCTCAAGGTTCGAATGAGTCCTTAAATATTAGGTTGATGCAAAAGTCTTTTTCATTTTTTCAATATTTTCAATATAATTCAATCAATAATCAAGGTCAAAAGCTAAAAACGATCAAAGTTTCGAAAGTTTAAAGTAAAAGATTTGTTGTTTTAATTGTATTTATTTAAGGGTAAGTTTTTATTGGGTTGTCCAGTTATGAATGCGCGTTTACTATTTTGTAAATTTCTCAAGATATCGAGCAGATGTATATGAGTGTTATATATCATTCGAAAGCTGAAGATCTCGTCTACATTTTGATATAAAAAGCTTTTAAACTTGTCCAGCTTTTGGGCAAATTGACTGCACAAAGGGAGAGGTCGTTTTCGAAAAGACCCACTTCCGTTTAGCTATTCCTCAAGTTTTAGCGGGTAAAATAACCGTCCAGGTAAAATAACCGTCGGTTAACTCAATTTGAGCGTAGCCAAAACTTGATCCAAAGGCATCCTTTCATTTTTTTTTGGCCACCCCTTCTTCTGTGCAGTCAATTTTCCCAAAAGCTGAACAAATTCAAAAACTTTTTAGATCAAAATGTAGAGGAGATCTTCAGCTTTCGAATAATACTTATATATATCTTTTTCTTGATTTCGGTATCTTGAGAAATTTACAAAATAGTAAAAAACGCGCATTCATAACTGGACAACCCAATACAAATTTTATGAGTCAGCAAAGTTCAAACCAAATCGCGTAAAATTTACAGAACAAAAAATCAACCTGGCCACTGATAAAGGCTTTTTTTGAAGGAAAAAAACTAGCTTTTTGAGCTAAATTTTGTTTATTTTTGAGTCATTTTTTGATAGAAGAACAGCTTTTGGAAGCAACTACAAAGTAGGGAAAGCTTGTTTTTCAAGTGAACTTTCATCGAACAAGAGCTCAACTTTTTCTTAAACTGTTTTGTTTCTGACAGCATTTTTGATCGGGTTGACTGTTTACATCATAATTTTGCTCGCTTTTCTGTCGTGAGTTTCAAATTTTGTACTCAAGCCAAGGTTTTCCGGTTCGATACCATCTTTTGACAATTCTTTTTCCGAAATGCTCAGAACAGCCAAGAGGCTTTGACTGAATTGTGAGTTGGCTTTGGAAAAACTTATTTTTTGATTCAAAAAACAAATCAAAAATTTTAAAAAAAATGCTTTTTTAGAAGGCAAACGGTTTCATTTTGCTTTCATTTCGATTCGATTTCGTTCAACGGTTGCAATTTTTAATTTTAAAAAATACAACGAACTTAAGACCTAACAGTTTCTGATGTGAAAAATCTAACGAATGTGACACAATATCTCGACTCGTGTTGGTATCAATATGCCTGGATTGGGCTGAACGGATCCGGACAAATCGGAAACGGCAGTTGGAGCGACGGAACGGCCGTCGATTTTATTCCATGGGCACAAGGAGCATACAATAGCTTTTCTCCACAGGAACCGATTTTGGAAGCATCGATTTGGAGTGGCTTGAGACTAAGGCTCAAGAGAAATGCACCTAAATAAACTTTGCTTTAAAAAAAACTTTCTAAAGAATAAAAAGTATAAGTTTGAATAAAATTTTATATTTTTTTTATAAGTAAATCCGATGAAACATGAAAATATTTCATCATAGGTAACATTGATTTTGCATGGCTATGCTGATAAGTGAACTTTCCAGTGAACTTTCCAGTGAACTCCTATGCTGATAAGAAATATTTTCTTTCTGAAAAAAATTATTTCTGATTTCGCTTATTGATTCTTTTTGAAATGGAAGAAAATTGGCAATTTTTGGCTTCAGGATCATATGGAGCTGTTTTTCACATCAAAGATTCTGACCCGCAAGTTTTTTTTATACAAAAACGCAAGTTTGGGGTGCGACCCGCTTTAACCTTATCATCGAGGATGATTTTGCTTCAGAATAGCCGAATTGCACAAAGAAGGTTAAAAAGGGTTTCCCCAAAGCGCTTACAACATAACAAGAACGAGCAGCATCCAACACAAGATTAATACTCGTCGGTGGCGACACAAATGTTAGTAAGCTCTCGCTACAATGTTAAACCAGTTATCTAAACAGGATTTAAAACCTGAAGGGTAGCATAAAGTAAGTTGAGTTTATAATTTTACTGTTTATTAGTACAAAACCAAAATGCAACAATACCTATTACAAAGACAGCATGCGCATCAAAAGAAACAACCCGCAGACCAAAAAACAATTTCGGGAAGGGAGAAAAGGGCGAAAAATGCGACGCGAATAATTGCAAAATAGCAACGCAAATAGGAAGGAAACGGACGCGACCACCCTCCTCCACGAGAAGGGCGGACCCACGCCCTAGTAATAATCACAATCTGACAAAAAGGGTTAAAAGACAAGGTTAAGACAAACTAAAAAGAAAAATTTCAACAAACTTTCAAGGCAATCCTTTTTGATGAGACCATTTGCTCCCTCAACGGCGACCACCACGTCCACGACCACGAGGTGATTCCATTCGGCCACCAATTCTCGACGACGAGGCAGCTGGCACATCGTCTTCAAACCATTCTTGATGTCGACGCTTGACCGGAGCTAGGCGATTTTCTTGACGAAGCTTCCTTTGGTGTTCCATGGCTTGCATCCATACATCTTTCCATTGATTGTCCAAAACATAACATCCCCACAGCTCGAGATGAAAGTTGGATAGGCTCGTTTCTGAGGCGGTCCCCATGAGCAGGTAGATCCGAGTGTCGAATCGATGTGACGGTCCGTATTGCAGATCACGGACATCCATCATCCATCAAAAGCAACCCGCAGACCAAAAAACAATTTCGGGAAGGGAGAAAAGGGCGAAAAATGCGACGCGAATAATTGCAAAATAGCAACGCAAATAGCAAGGAAACGGACGCGACCGAAATAAAAGTTCTTATGTAAAATTAGGTTCAAGTTTGGGCTTAAGTTGTACTAAAGTTGAATTTTCAGAGCAGCTGTAATAAAATGCTATCATCAAAAGACAATATCTGTAATTGACGATGAATCGATAAAAAAAGAAATCGAAACATTGGTGGAACTAGACCACCCGAACATCGTACTTTACCTTGGATCTCAAACTCTAAAGTCGGGTGGCCTTGGAATTTTGATGGAATACTGCGAGCGCGGCTCTTTAGATTCATGTAAAAATCATGTTTTGAAAAAGCCATCTTTTTTGTAAAATTCAGGTGTTTTCAATAAAGCAATCAGTTACACTCTGTCAACGGCGATCTGCTGGAGCGAAGAGCTTTTCGAGGGTCTTCTCTACTTGCATGGGAAAAACAAAATTCATCGAGACATCAAAACTGAAAAGTAGACAAGTTTATCGAGATTACCTGATCCAGCTTTAGCATCCTTGTTACGAAAGACTATATGCTGAAGTTGGGGGACTTCGGAGCGGTAAAGGATTCATTTGGAACGTGCTCTAGCACTTATATGGGCACTGAACGATACATGAGTCCTGAAATATTATTTTTGCAAGGAAAGGCAAGATTTACAGTATACATGCAAATACAGACTTTCTCTCAGATTTCTCCAAAAAGTGATATTTATGGAATGGGACTTGTTTTGTGGGAGATAATCGAAAGAAAGTAAAAAAGCCAAAGCCAAATCAAAAACTGTTTTTAGATACGTGTTCATGGAATTTATCGAAAACAATCGGTTTCAAGTTTCAAGTTTTAAGCACAAATGTCATGGAATGAATCTGAAAGAAATTGATCCTTTGAATTCGATTGAAGAGTTAAAACAACTCGTTTACAGGTTCAGTTTTAAACTTTTCAAAACATTAAACTTTTCATGAATTGGTACAATATTTAATGATATTTACAAGTATAAAATTTAAAACTATTAAGAATTAAGTTGTAAGTTGATAGATACATGTTCCAGTTGCACCTCATTTGATCGAGCTTCTCGCTGGGACGCATCTCAAGGTTTACAGCACTTGAAAAAACTAAAAGAAGTGAGAATTTTGATTAAAACTTCAAATCATTTAGTTTTCAGAAATTTGTTCTCTTTTCCAAGCTGCCCGGTTCTTCAAAACCATCGAATTGCACTCTTAAACAAATTTTCACAATAGATGAAAATCCAAATGTAATCAGCTGGTTTTTAGAAAATTTAAAACTATCTTTTTTAGGAAAGCTTTTCTTCTACGAGTTTACCTTTAGAAGAAAATCAACCAAATGAACAGACTATTCAACCGCTAATCAATTCATATCCGTTAGCTAAAAAGATGATTCAACATCATGGCAATATCAATGAGTTTCTTATCGAGGAAGGACCGTTGGAAAACTTACTCGAAATGTATGAAAAGATTACAAACCTCATTGAAAATTATGTCCCAAAAATTTTTCGAGAAAACGAAGACCAAAACTTACAAAGTACTACTTGCTTTGAGAGAAAAATTTTTGCGGCTATTGAAAGTGACTTAGAAAAGAGAAAAATTATCTTCAAAAAAATTTTGTTTACAATTTGCTCGCCAACATTGACTGAATGCTGGCCATTCTTGGGTAGGCTTTGTGAGTTGAGACAACAACTGGACACTTATCTAAAGGAAACTATCTACATAAATCTTCAAAGTGTAGATTCAGAAAATCCAGATTACATTTATTCCCTAGCTACTAGTTTAGAAAACATCTTACACAAGCCAAAAAATGAATTGTTCAATGAATGGAACTCGATCGACGATAATTCGATGCTAAAATTTCTTCAAGAACGAATCAAAACTACACGAAATTCTGTGTTATCAAAGATAGACTCAAGTCCTTTCAAAGGCGACCCATTTGAGCCTCATTCGATACGTTCTTTGCGAAATGGTCAGCTCAGCAGATATGTCTTCAACTTGAGCAATCCACCGATCCCAAAATGTCACCGTGGCCCTAAATGCCCTGTTATAAGCTATCGTCCGCTGAATGATACAGGAAACACCAAAATCTCCATTTATTATTGCACAAGTGCAGATCAAATTGCATGTTTAGATGCATATTTTGCTTTTTGCGAAATCTTATTTATTGTAAGTCAGTCCACAGATGAATATTTTTTTGCGAGCAAAGACAAACTGAAAAATTTGAAAGAACGAATATGTACACTAGAGTTCTTAGAGGTTCGAAACTTTGTGATCCCAGTTACAAAAAAACGAAATGACAACCTGATATCGGTCCTTTTTGACGTTCCGACTTTTGAAAATCCAGCTGAAAAACAATATCTTCCGTGTCTTCGAATTGGTCGAGTATTGAGGATAGCTAAAGTTTCCGTCTGTTTCGACCAAATAGAATTTATGTGCCAAGCGAAAATAGGATCATTTTTGGCTAAACTTTACGAGAAATGTCAAATAGAAGCCGAAGAGATATGTGATTCGGTGTACATTGATTGATTGAAAATTGCTAAGTTTCAATAAATATTTTATATAAAATAATTTGTCTTTCAAATTCATATAATAAACCCAAACAACAAAAGTTTTTCTTTCACCCAAAAACAAACAAAAACAGTTTCCATTTTAAGGTTTTGGAACAGGCATCATTCCCGTTCAATCACAGATCATATTTCTCTCTCTTAAATGTTTATCGATTTCCAATTTTTTATGATGACAATGAGTTTTTCAAGTTGAAATGCAAAACAAGGGGTGAAATGTCGGTTGGATGCCTGTGCAAAAAGCGGTGAATATCCTCCCGGTGGTCTTCCTTTTATTGATCGAGAGACATTTCTTTGGTTCATTTTTGTCTAAAGGTTTCGAATTTTCTAGGCTTAACGTCACAGACTGTTCAGTGGCGCACATTTCAAATTTCTTATCTACATTTCTAGTCTTTCAAAGATAATTTGAAGATAATTTTTCTCTTTTCTAAGTCACTTTCAATAGCCGCAAAAATTTTTCTCTCAAAGCAAGTAGTACTTTGTAAGTTTTGGTCTTCGTTTTCTCGAAAAATTTTTGGGACATAATTTTCAATGAGGTTTGTAATCTTTTCATACATTTCGAGTAAGTTTTCCAACGGTCCTTCCTCGATAAGAAACTCATTGATATTGCCATGATGTTGAATCATCTTTTTAGCTAACGGATATGAATTGATTAGCGGTTGAATAGTCTGTTCATTTGGTTGATTTTCTTCTAAAGGTAAACTCGTAGAAGAAAAGCTTTCCTAAAAAAGATAGTTTTAAATTTTCTAAAAAACCAGCTGATTACATTTGGATTTTCATCTATTGTGAAAATTTGTTTAAGATTGGAATTTGATGGTTTTGAAGAACCGGGCAGCTTGGAAAAGAGAACAAATTTCTGAAAACTAAATGATTTGAAGTTTTAATCAAAATTCTCACTTCTTTTAGTTTTTTCAAGTGCTGTAAACCTTGAGATGCGTCCCAGCGAGAAGCTCGATCAAATGAGGTGCAACTGGAACATGTATCTATCAACTTACAACTTAATTCTTAATAGTTTTAAATTTTATACTTGTAAATATCATTAAATATTTTACCAATTCATGAAAAGTTTAATGTTTTGAAAAGTTTAAAACTGAACCTGTAAACGAGTTCTTTTAACTCTTCAATCGAATTCAAAGGATCAATTTCTTTCAGATTCATTCCATGAGATTTGTTCTTAAAACTTGAAACTTGAAACCGATTGTTTTCGATAAATTCCATGAACACGTATCTAAAAACAGTTTTTGATTTGGCTTTGGCTTTTTTACTTTCTTTCGATTATCTCCCACAAAACAAGTCCCATTCCATAAATATCACTTTTTGGAGAAATCTGAGAGAAAGTCTGTATTTGCATTTATACTGTAAATCTTGCCTTTGCTTGCAAAAATAATAATTCAGGACTCATGTATCGTTCAGTGCCCATATAAGTGCTAGAGCACGTTCCAAATGAAACCTTTACCGCTCCGAAGTCCCCCAACTTCAGCATATAGTCTTTCGTAACAAGGATGCTAAAGCTGGATCAGGTAATCTCGATAAACTTGTCTACTTTTCAGTTTTGATGTCTCGATGAATTTTGTTTTTCCCATGCAAGTAGAGAAGACCCTCGAAAAGCTCTTCGCTCCAGCAGATCGCCGTTGACAGAGTGTAACTGATTGCTTTATTGAAAACACCTGAATTTTACAAAAAAGATGGCTTTTTCAAAACATGATTTTTACATGAATCTAAAGAGCCGCGCTCGCAGTATTCCATCAAAATTCCAAGGCCACCCGACTTTAGAGTTTGAGATCCAAGGTAAAGTACGATGTTCGGGTGGTCTAGTTCCACCAATGTTTCGATTTCTTTTTTTATCGACTCATCGTCAATTACAGATATTGTCTTTTGATGATAGCATTTTATTACAGCTGCTCTGAAAATTCAACTTTAGTACAACTTAAGCCCAAACTTGAACCTAATTTTACATAAGAACTTTTATTTCTTTTTGTATAAAAAAACTTGCGGGTCAGAATCTTTGATGTGAAAAACAGCTCCATATGATCCTGAAGCCAAAAATTGCCAATTTTCTTCCATTTCAAAAAGAAACAATAAGCGAAATCAGAAAGAAAATATTTCTTATCAGCATAGCCATGTTAGGTCTTAAGTTCGTTGTATTTTTTAAAATTAAAAATTGCAACCGTTGAACGAAATCGAATCGAAATGAAGACAAAATGAAACCGTTTGCCTTCTAAAAAAGCATTTTTTTAGAAGGCAAATAAAAAAGCATTTTTGATTTGTTTTTTGAATCAAAAAATAAGTTTTTCCAAAGCCAACTCACAATTCAGTCAAAGCCTCTTGGCTGTCCTGAGCATTTCGGAAAAAGAATTGTCAAAAGATGGTATCGAACCGGAAAACCTTGGCTTGAGTACAAAATTTGAAACTCACGACAGAAAACCGGGCAAAATTATGATGTAAACAGTCGACCCGATCAAAAATGCTGTCAGAAACAAAACAGTTCAAGAAAAAGTTGAGCTCTTGTTCGATGAAAGTTCACTGGAAAGTTCACTTGAAAAACAAGCTTTCCCTACTTTGTAGTTGCTTCCAAAAGCTGTTCTTCCATCAAAAAATGACTCAAAAATAAACAAAATTTAGCTCAAAAAGCTAGTTTTTTTTCCTTCAAAAAAAGCCTTTATCAGTGGCCAGATTGATTTTTTGTTCTGTAAATTTTACGCGATTTGGTTTGAACTTTGCTGACTCATAAAATTTGTATTGGGTTGTCCAGTTATGAATGCGCGTTTTTTACTATTTTGTAAATTTCTCAAGATACCGAAATCAAGAAAAAGATATATATAAGTATTATTCGAAAGCTGAAGATCTCCTCTACATTTTGATCTAAAAAGTTTTTGAATTTGTTCAGCTTTTGGGAAAATTGACTGCACAGAAGAAGGGGTGGCCAAAAAAATGAAAGGATGCCTTTGGATCAAGTTTTGGCTACGCTCAAATTGAGTTAACCGTTTGATGTTTGACCGATAGATATATCAATACAATTTTTTTTTTAAATATAACAATTTCAGAGCATCTCTACTTTTCTTTTCTTTTCTGGACGGTTATTTTACCCCCGAAAACTTGAGGAATAGCTAAACGAAAGTGGGTCTTTTCGAAAACGACCTCTCCCTTTGTGCAGTCAATTTGCCCAAAAGCTGGACAAGTTTAAAAGCTTTTTATATCAAAATGTAGACGAGATCTTCAGCTTTCGAATGATATATAACACTCATATACATCTGCTCGATATCTTGAGAAATTTACAAAATAGTAAACGCGCATTCATAACTGGACAACCCAATAAAAACTTACCCTTAAATAAATACAATTAAAACAATAAATCTTTTACTTTAAACTTTCGAAACTTTGATCGTTTTTAGCTTTTGACCTTGATTATTGATTATTTGAATCAAAAGTATGCTGTTCGACGATAACATTTGTGTGTTTTTTGTTTTCGAAAATTGGTCATTTATTTGATAAACATTCATTTTTTTTTCAAAACTTTTACTTCGCCAAGTTTTTATTTATTGCAAAACCACCCAACATTCTTTTCTATTTTTTCCGCATTTCCCAGGCAGATGGCTGTCTTTTGGAGAGTATTTCAGAGCTCCCTTGTCACTGCCGATATCATGGGTGCAGCCGGCATAAAGCAACGTTCGGTTTCATCCGTGTATTCATTTGTAATTAGTGTTTGAAGCTTTGTCTCTATCCTATTAACGTGCCTAAAGTCTGCATAAAAGTATGAACGGCTTGATCAATATTGACATTCATTTCTGAAAAATTCTATTTTAAACTTTTTGACTCATTAAAATTTGTTAAAAGTTACACAAATTCTTCCGTTTTTTTTTAAACCTTTGTTTTTTTAAACCTCTCACCCACAAGTACCTGTTCTTTGTGAAACTTCCTCAAACACTCGGAAATCACACATCTGTTTGCTGATCGTGTCCAAAAGTGGGCAGTTAGGTGATTGTTTGTTGAAGGAAAAAAAAGAAAAAAGCTGAAAATATCTTTTTGTATACCTAACAGTCTTTGGTCAAAAGAAAAAGAGCCAAAAAAAGTGCGTGGGTTGGGGTCTTTTTGACCAAAAAAGGGCCCAAATACACACAGATTAGCCCATTTTTTGCTGAAAAAGGCCCTCCGTCTTTAAGGAAATAACCTTTATTGGTCAAAGGCTTGTATTTAAGGACTCATTCGAACCTTGAGCTTTCAAAATAGAAATATTTCTCGAAAAATGCTGAAAGTGACCCTATTCTTCGTCTTCGCCATTCTTCTATTGCAATCGATGGTCTCTGGACAAGAAGACAGACAAGCTTCAGTGGTCGGTTTGGCTTTAAACTAGACAAATTAAATTTACGGCTCAGTTTTTAAATCAGGGCTGCCAGAACTGTTGAATAAAGTCTAGTACCAAGTCGAATCGACCCCTTACATGTACTATTAGGTTGTTAACCCAAAAAAGGGCGCTTTTTGTGCATGAAGGTTTTTGGAATAATTACAAAGATCGCATTCAAGATTTTCTTTGTTTTTCTTGTTTTTCTAATAACTTTTTACAATTTTTAATCAAATATTTTGGTTTAGGTTTCCATTCTCGGGAGCAATGCCAACAACAAATCGACCCACCCCGGAAGTATGGCACAAGGTTTTGCACCATCGCTATCAACAACACAAATCTGCCGCCGAATCAGCTCGGGAAATCAACGATTTTTATGGATTCAAAGTTGTGACTACTTGCACAGCCCAAAAATGGTTTCAAAAGTTTCGGAATGGCCGAACAAACATGAAGAGGAAGAGTGGAAGCGGAGGCCACAACAAGATTAATCGTCGTATTCTTTGGCAACGACTACGGCAAAATCCTGAAGGTACGGCACGACAACTTGATGCGGGTCTTTTTTCGCACGTAACCATGTGGAAATATTTGAAAAAAACCGGGCGCAAGTGGAGAAAGCAACAACAAATTCCTCACCGACTGACTCCAGCAATCAAAGCCAAACGAGCTCTTCTGTGCGGCCGCCTCTTTAGCAAATATCGTCATGGACGGCTTCTATTGGATACAATAGTAACACACGATCAAAGCTGGGTCTTTTATGATGGAAGAGACGTTCGAAAACAATGGTTGAAACCTGGGCAAACTGGAGCTGCGGTCCCAAAACGCGATGTTCATGGGAAGAAACAGATGTTATGTATGTACTGGTGTTCGCGAGGACCATTGTTTTGGCAGCTACTCCCAATCGGTCAAACATTTACCGCTGACGTTTATATTCGTCATATGCAAAGAGTTGAAAATGGATTGGTGACTATGCGCGCAAATGGACAATGGATTGGTCCAGTCAATCTCCTCGAAGACAATGCTCGCCCACATCGTGCCACAAAATCGACTCAGTTTGTGCAAAATACTCTGGGATGGAATCGTTTGGATCATCCCCCTTACAGCCCAGACGTTGCAGCGTCGGATTTTCATCTTTTTCTCTCATTGAAAAACTTTTTACGGGGAAAAAGTTTCAAGACCGAAGCTGAGGTACGGGACGCTATCGACGACTTTTTGGTTTCAAAAAATGCCGATTTTTTCGAGAAAGGACTTAAGAAACTTTCCAAAAAGATGGATGAATGTCAAAACCAAACGCGGAGATTACATTGTTTAATTATATGTTGTTGAAATAAATTGTTATAGTTTTAAAACAGTCATACGCAAAAAGCGCCCTTTTTGGGTTAACAACCTAATAGATGGCTGCATATGAACATATGCACTTTTCAAAATGGGTCCACTTTCAGAGACCGTATTTTGGCCAATTTTCAACATTTTTGTGAAATCTTTTTTTTGATCGAAAGCTGAAACTTAGGAGAGGATTTTAAGCTACTAGGTTATTTGACTTGAAAACAGCTTTGAAATTCTAAACCGTGCTCCATTTGTGACGCTTGAGAAAAAAACAACAAATGAAATTTGCTTCAGACTGTCTTTTTCCTATATACATTTTTGTAGATTGTTTAATTGCGCTTCTTTTGACCAGCCAAAAATTTCATTTTTATTTTTGAAAAATTGACCAGCCGTCACAAATGGAGCACGGTTTAGAATTTCAAAGCTGTTTTCAAGTCAAATAACCTAGTAGCTTAAAATCCTCTCCTAAGTTTCAGCTTTCGATCAAAAAAAAGATTTCACAAAAATGTTGAAAATTGGCCAAAATACGGTCTCTGAAAGTGGAGCCATTTTGAAAAGTGCATATGTTCATATGCAGCCACCTAATTTTTATTAGGCCGTTGACCAAGTCGTCTCCCGGCCTGCCGGCCCTGCTTTTGTGTCTAGATTTCATGAAGAAACGATGCTGCAATAAGTCGTGCTCTGGAATTGGCTGCCACAAAGCAATGTGTGCTGTTTGTTGTTGACTCGAGTTTTGGATAAACCCGATTTTAGAACGATTTGAACACATAAATACGGAACTGAATCGAAAAGATAAATTTTAAGCTGGATTCTTGAAAAAACCAAAATTAATACAGGCACAAACTTGGCTTTGTTTTTTTCCTGTTAAGAGACTGCGCCTAATCTCTATATCTAACAACTTTGTCAAACAACCTTACTAATCCCAAACTTTAGTCTAAACGAGCCCCATGGGACGTGATCGTTTCGAGGCCTTCCCGAGGCATCGTCTGCACGGATTACATGAAAAAGAGATGCTGCAACAAAGGCTGCAAAGGCGTCGGCTGTTACCAAGCCTTGTGTGTCGTTTGCTGTTGATTTGATTGAAATAAATAATTACTTGATCTAGGAAAATTTCAGGACCTCCTCGTCGACGTGGCACATAGGTTACAAAAATAATCGTCTTTAAATCAAAAATCCGAACACTACAAATTTTAAGTTAGGCCAAAAAATGAACGGAAAAAATAAAATGATCCGAAAAGCATCAATACTCCAGCATGCTCCAGCATACTCCAGCATACTCCAGCATACTCCAATATACTCCAACATACTCCAGCATACTCCAGCATACTCCAGTTACCGTAATCCGGCTCAGATCTTTATGACTTGATCTTAGACTTTGCATTTTCTATCTCCAAACTAGTTGATCTTACAATACTGGAGTATGCTGGAGTATGCTGGAGCATGCTGGAGTATACTGGAGTATGCTGGAGTATGTTGGAGCATGTCGGCATTTGGAAAAGTATTCTATGCCAGACAATAGTTTCCAGACTTGCTCGAAATGTACTTTGTGCTCAAAAGTTGTAAACGCATCCTTTCGGGTCAGTAGATGAGCCAGTACATGCAATTTGAGCCAGTACATACAAAAACAGATCGTCCAAAAGCGGAGTTGTAAACGCATCCTTTCGGGCGCACTGAACTCTTCGTTTTCTCAATGGCACAAAGCCGGAAAGGATTTATTTTCAAATTATAGCCAGTACATGCAAAGACAAATCTTCCTCTGCATTTGGGCTTACTTTCACTTACTTTGACTTACTTTGACTTAGCCGTCGTAGCCGACCAAATAGGAATCTTGTCTCCTAGCCGGGGAGTTAAAGGTTCGATCCCGGCGGCTAGAAAGAATGGTTCTTTTTCCCATTATTATGGGTTGTTTTCTTTGATCTGGAGCGGCTACAATTGTTACTCAAACTTAGTTCTGTACTTCCCCAGTACTTGGCCCACTCAGAGCAGAGCCTGATTTCCAGGCTTATTCTAGACTTTCAGGCTATTCCTAGGCTTCCAGGCTATTCCTAGGCTTCCAGGTTATCCTTAGGTTTCTAGGCTATCCTTCCTAGGGTTCAATCCCGGCGGCTAGAAAGAATGGTTCTTTTTCCCATTATTATGGGTTTTTTCTTAACAACTTTTGAGTAATAGGGGTAATTAGGGGTAAAAATTTCCTCCGTTATGTTGTAATTCATTGTTCTTGTCGAATAAATATACTTTTTACTAAATAAATAGACAGAGCCTACTCTTGAGTGTTTCTCGGTTGTACTTTGAACTCGAAAACGCTTAAACAAACCCCTTTCTAGCGTAGTCGTTTTCTTCAAAGAAATAAAGAATTCAGTGCGTCAGATGGGGCGGGTTTTTCAAATGAAATTCGAGCACAAAGTACAGCTTAAACAAAAAGAAAAGTTCTACTTTCTATATCACAGATGAAAGAGTAAAATTCAAATTTCAAAATATAAATACTTTATTTAGAAAGAAATAAAGTGCGAAAATGACATGAAATGAAATGTATTAGATAAAAGATGACAAAGACACTTAAAATGCAACGAAATAGCCCTTCACGGAAATCAGACACGGTGGAGATCAAACGCAACTTGTCGGCAAGGGCATTCCAAACTTTAATCACACGATTTACAAAGCGCTAGTGGATTTTGAGGATTTTGAGAAAGCAGATTCGGGATGCAAGTTAGAAGAATGCAAGATCGAATGCAGATAAAGTCACTTAGAATGCAACGAAGTAGCCTGTAGCCCTTTTAAAATCAGACACGGTGGAGATCAAACGCAACTTGTCGGCAAGGGCATTCCAAACTTTAATCACACGATTTACAAAAAAAGCTCTAGAGGATTTAGAGAAAGCAGAATCGGGATGCAAGATAAAAGAGCCACGCGTAGCGCTAAGAGCTCGCCAAAAGCCTCGAGTTTAGCCTTGAGTTTAGCCTTGAGTTTAGCCGAAAACGATTTTTAAAAAGAGGATTTTGGATGTTTTCCTTTTAGAATTTTAAAGCACACAAAAGAAATCTTTTACTGAAAATCTTTTTCTTAATATTTTTTACTTAAAAATTCTCAATTTTTACTTCAATCTTTGTTGTTTTCAAATAAAAGAATTCTCTAGATTTTTTTTCTTAAAAAAAAGATATGCAATTTTCTTTCTCGTTTTTCCAAGAACTATTCACATTGTTTTATGAAAATTACAAGTTTGAAAGGAAAGAGAAAATTGTGATTTTAAAATGAAAATTTCTTTTTCTTAGAAATGTAAACACAAAAAGGGGAAAAAAATCAAGTACAATATTTAGAGAATTTTCAAAGATTCCAATAGAAAATTAACACCAAAAATCAACTAGAATACATTTTGGAAACAAAAAAAAGCCTGTAAAGAAACCTATTTTCATTTTCTTTATGCAAAAATTGCGTGTCCGGAGTTTTTGAGAGAGATTTTTTTGGGGTTTTTCATCATTTACATTTTCTCATTTGATTCAAGTGTTTTGCTATGGCTTTTATTGAGAAATTTTCGTGTTTTGAGAGACTTTTTTTAACATTGAACTTTACAAAACGCAAGAATTTTGTATTTTGTATTCTAAACCTATCGTACCTTGTGATTTAAAATGATTTTTTTAAATTGTTTTTGATCACTTCATATCTGTGATTGATTTTTCTTTTGAATTTGATGAAATGCGTTGATCCGGGTGTATCATGTTTTGAAGAAGTTTTTCTCTTGGATGATTGGTGGTTAGCTGAACCGACAGAAGAAAGTTATTATATTATATTGTAAAAAGAAAATTACAATCATTTTTGATAACAATAATAAATAATAAATGATCTGTGATTGATTTTTCTTTTGAATTTGATCAAATGCGTTCACAACTTTCATTTGAAGAACTTTGATTTGGATAGCGATTGATATTTGGATAGATTTTGATAGCGGTGGATAGCGTTACAGCTACCGTAACCCAGTTAGTTATGATCATTGTAAGATCAACTAGTTTAGAGATAGAAAATGCAAAGTCTAAGATCAAGTCATAAAGATCTGAGCCGGATTACGGTAACTGGAGTATGCTAGAGTATGTTGGAGTATGCTGGAGTATGCTGGAGTATGCTAGAGTATGTTGGAGTATGCTGGAGTATGCTGGAGTATGCTGGAGCATGTTGGAGTATGCTAGAGCATGTTGGAGTATGCTGGAGTATGTTGGAGTATGCTGAAGTATGCTGGAGCATGTCGGCATTTGGAAAAGTATTCTTTAACAAATTGTTTTGGATCACTTCTTTAGCTATGAACAAGCTGTGATCATTTTTTGTAATCTGTGACTGCAATCTGTGACTTTCTTTGATTCAAGAGCTTAGCTTCTAATTTAATTGAGAAATTTTCGTGTTTGGAAACTTCTGTTTTGTTCTGTTAGTTTCATTGTTTTAAATCTTTTCAAAGGGATCAAAACTCAGTTTTTCAAAGTATTCAATTGGGTGATTGAACTAAATTCATGAACCTTTCGCTGTTTATTGATTGAGCCAAAACATCAGAGGCTACATTTTTATCTCCAAGTTTTTTATGGCACATTTTTTGCTTACTCTTTTGACTCAACCAGTACTTTCTGTATTATATAATAAGTAATCATTTATTTATGATTAAATTAGAAAATTTATTAAAAGTAAGTTAAGTAAAAGTAAAAGTAAGTAAAAGTAAAAGTTGAGTAAAAGTAAAAGTAAAGTAAAAGTAAAATAAAAGTTAAAGTTAAGTAAGAGTTAAGTAACAGTTAAGTAAGAGTTAAAAATAAGTAAAGTAAAGGTAAAAGCTAAGTAAAAGTAAGAGTTAGATAAAAGTAAAAGCTAAGTAAAGGTAAAAGTCAAGTAAAAGTCTTGTACTAGATTCAAAAAGTGATAAATGAGTTTTCTAAAACGTATCAACTCTCAAAGCTATCGTAATCGTATCTCTTTTTATCCAATCTATATATTTTTATCTGTTTTTGTGAGAGTTCACAAAGATATCAAAGGATTTTTAAAGAATAGATAAAGCTAGAGAAAGATTACGGTAATCGAGAAAATAAATGTTTTAGAAAACGTCCAGAAGCAGGCCCAGGCTTTGAGTTAAAAACTAAAATTGAAAGCTAAAATTGAAAACTAGAATTAAAAGCTAGAAGTACATACAAAAACTTGAATTGAATACGTACTTGAATATTTGAATACTTGAATACTTGAATACTTGAATGATTTGAATTCAACTCTTCAAATTACTTGTATTCAAGTCTTCAACTTACTTGAATTCAAGTCTTTAACTTACGTGTATCCAACTCTTCAAATTGCTTGTATTCAAGTCTTCAACTTACTTGTATTCAAGTCTTTAACTTACGTGTATCCAACTCTTCAAATTACTTGTATTCAAGTCTTCAAATTACTTGTATTCAAGTCTTCAACTTACTTGAATTCAAGTCTTCAACTTACTTTAATCTTACTGTCAAAATCTTACTATCAAAATCTTACAAATGCTCTTTCTAATATATTGGGTTGGGAAGAATGAGTCGGCGCCGAACTTTAAAGGGAATTTTTGCACGCATAAAGCCTTCTTTAAACATACGTTTGGTTTCATCAAAAGGATCCACTATTTCTCTACAAAATCACTTTTGAGAGATTCCACAAAGCTTTTCTTTCGTGGAGTTTATGAACTTCGAAACAGAAACTTTATGAACAGCTGGTTAAAATGGCAAAGAGTCCGACTCATCATTTGAACAGTTTCTTTCACATAAACCTTCTTTGGTGTTTATATAAAAAAGATAGAGCACATTGAATTACTTAAGTTGCCAAATTTGCAGGAAGATCCCACCAATGGTTTTTTCTAGATCACAGTTTGTAGTTTTTGTGAAAAAATGGCTTTTTCTTGAGCGGAGGCGCTGTTTGAATTTTCTTTTAAATGTGATTTTGTAGAGAATTAGTTAACCATTCTATGAGTATCAAACGCATATTATTTGACGAAGTCGAATTCAAGTTTTAGACATTTTTTTCATTTTCGGCTCATTCTCCCCAACCCAATATCAAGAACAAGCTACAATATAGGCGTTTAGAAATGTCATTTTCCAAACCTCAAGGGATAATTTCAGTTCTCGAATCTTTCCCTTTCCATATTCATTTTTAATCATTCACCTTTCTTTTTCTTTTCTCATCTTTACATACATTTATTTTTTGATTTCTTGGCAAAAAGGAATTTCCCTGATGATTTGATCATTGGGAATTTTAAAAACGGGAAGATTTTTTACCTACTTTCACCCATTTATCAAATAACTTTTGATGTCTGTTGTAAGATCTTTTAAAATATTTTAAAATATTTTTGAATAATTTGCATTTTAAAAGGCTTAAAGATTACCGTAGTTATCGTATTTTCAATTTTTTCTTGTTTAATCTAGAAAAATTTTGCCCGAGTTTTATTTGATGACATGGCTACAGTGTCCTCAAACTCTAGTGTCCAGTCGTTTTGTGCCAAAGCCTAAGATTACGGAGCATACAATGGATGACTGCTTTTTCGTGACCTGAATACAGTGCCTAAACCTTTAGGATACTGTAGTTTTATGTTGAGGTTTAAGATTGCGGCAATGGGTTTAATATTTTTTTCAGTTCGATGGCAACAAATGATTATATTCCGCTTGATTTGGCCAATCTTCATCCACCGGATGAGAGTTTGTGTGAAGCGGCCGGGCAACTTGGTCTATTCACACTGTACTCGATACAGGTTAGTATAGGTAGGCTTAGGCTTAGGCTCAAGCTTAGACTCAAGCTTAGGCTCAAGCCTAGACTCAAGCCTAGGCTCAAGCTTCGGCTCAAGCTTAGGCTTAGAGAAATAGACATGGGCGCTAGAAACTACAAGGTCAGGCTACAAACACTTGTAGAAACGCGTAGAGTGGCTATTTTTAAAAACTAATTTTACCAAAAAATCGAGCCAACTTTAGGCTTTTGAATGACACTAAAATCAGGAAAATCTACCATTTGTACTTCGAGAACGAGCCATTTATAGCCGTTTGTAGTCTCGCTCTTTTGCATTTTAGAAGACGGATTGCCAAGAAAAAGCACTCTAGATTAGAGATAGCACTACAAACTACCAGATCACACTACAAACGCTTGTAGAAAAGCGTAGAATAGTTGATAGTTGATACGGTGATTTTCTAAAATAAATGCCTTTTAGAAAGCACATAGTTGAGAGGAAAAAGCCCTTTTTTGATGAAATTCACTTTGTGCTTGGTCCAGTAAACACACGCTTCCTGGTGCACTAAAGTCTTCCTTAAGCATAAATGAAAAGCAAAAAAAAGTGTGTTTCCAAGAGTACAAAGTCTTCTACACAGAAAAGATCAACTTTTCAGAACAATCTCAAAGTCTTTGTCAGTCTAACCGCAATGTTTTTGATTTTTTATTTCTTTAAGAAGAGAAAATTTCGAATTCATGACGAAACAAATGTAAGTTTTAAAAAAAAAATAAAAATCTCAAGTTTAAATGATTCTTTCAGAAATTGATTACTTTCAAAATGGGTCTCCTTTTTGTTTACGCTATGAACAATTGCATATCACATGTGAGTAACTACAGAACTACAAAGTAAACAATAAAGTAAACAATAAAGTAGCCTATAAAGTAAACTATAAAGTAACCTATAAAGTTAACAATAAAGTTAACAATAAAGTAAACAATAAAGTAACCTATAAAGTAAACTATAAAGTAAACTATAAAGTAAACAATAAAGTAAACAATAAAGTAAACTATAAAGTAAACAATAAAGTAAACTATAAAGTAAGCTATAAAGTAAGCTATAAAGTAAACAATAAAGTAACCTATAAAGTAAACTATAAAGTTAACAATAAAGTAAGCTATAAAGTAAGCTATAAAGTAAGCTATAAAGTAAGCTATAAAGTAAACTACAAAAACTTGTAGAAACGCATAGAATGGCTATTTTTAAAAACTTTTTTTACCAAAAAATTGAGCGAGCTTTAGGCTTTTGAGTAAATGAATTGTTTGTTTTTTTCTGAAAAGCTTGTTTGTTTGTTTTCTTTCTAATTCTTTTCCAATTCAGGGTCATCTCTTGGTGTTGAGAGTTTTCTTTGGCGGTCAACCATGTATGTTTGTTTTATCCGCGATCTATTGTCTACCACTGAAAATCATTCATGTGAGTTGTCTCGAATTGTCCGTTTGTCTGTTTGTCTGTTTGTCTGTTTGTCTGTTTGTCAGTTTGTCAGTTTGTCTGTCTCTTCTCGAGCGCTTGCTTTCTAAAAAGTGATCACTTTTGAAAACTACCATTATTCTTGCTAGTTTTTTTTCAACTTTATTTATTTTTTTGAATTCTATGATATCTTTTATTTAAAAGCTCAAAATTAAACCAAAAATAGATCACTTGGAGAAAAGATTATCATAGTTTTCAAGTATTCATGTGAGTCGGATTTACCTAAATTAGGATTTAAAATAAAGAGAAATCTTTGAGGATCATTTATCTAAAAACTGTTTACAAATTTTTGAATACGAATTAAACCAAATCCAACTACCGTAATCGAGTCTAAAACTCGATACCAGAGCTCTTTAAATCTTTAAAACCAGAAAATCTTTATCTCTGTTAATAGTTAATCTTACGGTAACCAACTGCTTGAAGTACAGTAGCCGAGTTACGCTTTAACACATTCACGACGAGGTTCTTTGAATTTTTGATTAAGTTCTTTCCTTCCAACTCGTCTAAAAACGTTCACACGCATCGGATTTACTTAAATTAGGAGTTAAAATAAAGAGAAATCTTTGAAGATCATTTATCTGAAAACTGTTTGAAAAATATTGACTTTAAAGAGAGTTATGAACCTTTGAATGCAGATCCTGGGTCACCGGTGACGGGTTTCTCATGCTAAAACATGCTGAACTTTCTTCAAACTCAATATTTCTTTAATCTGTTTTCAGATAAATCATCCTCAAACGTTTCTCTTCATTTTGAGCCTAAACTTAAGCAAATCAGTTAACTGTAAACGTTTTTAAACGAGCTGGAAGGGGAATAAATTACACAGAAATCAAAAAAAAGAAAGAAATTCTGAATGCAATATATTTGGTGGTCCGAAGATTTCAAATAGCTAAGGTTTTCTATAACTTCTTTTGACAATATCAATCTTTATAACGATTTTTTTCTCCAAAGGACACAGCGTCACGAATTTGATTAAATGGCCTTAAAATTTATTTTATTCTAAAATAAGAGAAAAAAGCTGGTATACTAGAATAAACTTGAAATGATCATCCGGTGTTGATTGGAGTGAGATATTGGATTGGAGGTCGATTGGAGATCGATATTGGATTGGAGATCGATATTGGATTGTAGATCGATTGGAGATCGATTGGAGATCGATATTGGATTGGAGATCGATTGGAAATCGATGTTGGATTGTAGATCGATTGGAGATCGATAAGATCCATTTGAAAATGTTTGTTTTGTTTTTGCGTCAACATCGGCTTCACAACAACCGTTTTTCCTTGGATCTCCTCTCTTTCAACTCGCATTCTTCACACAATTTGATGATGATTGATGATTTCTCTAAAGAAAAAGATAAACAAAAACAAATCTAGTTTAAGTCATTAAGCGATAAGTAAAATAATAAAGTCAAAAAGAAACTAACTTTGAAATGCTATAGTATCCTCTGCCTTTGCCACATCAAGTTTATTGTCCAAGTTTCAAAGAAACTTTTCCTTTAAGCTCAAATTCTGAGTGGTCAAAAACTACAGTTAAACCTCGATTTAACGATCTCAATTTTTCGTCCCTTGAAAGCTTTTTTGCCTTATAAAGACGTCGATTCAACGCTGGAGAATCCCGATCTCTTGAGAATCGTTAAAACGAGGTTTAACTGTATTTTAATACTTGCAAA
The DNA here is from genome assembly GCA_958450365.1 of Mesorhabditis belari. Classification (NCBI taxonomy): domain Eukaryota; kingdom Metazoa; phylum Nematoda; class Chromadorea; order Rhabditida; family Rhabditidae; genus Mesorhabditis; species Mesorhabditis belari. The sequence goes on along the minus strand of CAUEEP010000458.1, from coordinate 138,614 downwards.
AAGTAAAAGTTCGCGACTCAAAATAGAATTTCAGCTCTGCGTCTCGACTTGTCTCTCCACGACCCTTTTCATGATTCTTCTTGAGCGTGCCATTGTCGTCTTTTCTCAGCATCATTCCCCATTAAGCAATTCGGTGGCGAAAGGCTTCATTTTTCTTGAAGTTATTCAACTTTTTGACTTAAACATGGAACTTTAGCTTCTCGGCATGATCGGTATCACAAGTTGGGCTTTGTCTACAGAGCTTCGTTATGATTTTCAAGTTCTTCACTGTATGGAGGATACGCCAGTGAGTGGGCTGCTACGCCTAGCTGTGTATTAGACATGGGCACTACAAATTACAAGCGCAACTACAAGCGTAACTAAAAGCATAAACTATAAACACTTCTAAATTGCTTCAAATCTGCCGCATTGACATGATCTATAGCTCAAAAAAAAGAGAATCTCAAGAGCTTTCGAATCGACTAAAGCACACCGAAAGATATCTATGCTAAAGAAAGTTACAGTGGTTTATAGTAACGACTACGGTCCGTCCACTTCGACTATGGTCCGTCAGGCTACAAACCACTATAACTTTCTATAGCATTGATAGTTTTGAATGTGCTTTAAACCATTCGAAAGCTCTTGAAATCCTCTATTTTTTTTGAGCTATAGATCATGTTAATCCGGCAAATTGTTTAGACAAGCCTTCCACTAGTAAATTCGATGTCCGAATTTTGCATTGCCATCGACACGATCACCCTCATTTCGGCAATTCTTTTGGTGGTCTATTGTCGGCGGAGGATCAAGAAAAGGTGCTTCAATAATTTGTAAGTGAAAAGATGACAAAAAATACAACACTAAAAGCTCTATTCTTCATTTAAAAAAAGCACAAAAGCTTACGAATTGTGTTTTGACACCTTTTTCTAGGCATATCGATTCTCTGCACTACTCCTACTCATTGCGATATTCGGAGATCGTCTTGCAAGTGGGTTTAGACATGAATTTTAAGCTTTTTTTTTGGCGTAGAAAGTAGAAAATAGATTAGCTGAAAGATACGCTATAATACCCCTCATTGCTTACTTATTCAGGGTTTCCTCCCAATCATCATTTACCATACTCTTATCATCTATTTCTT